>CM032121.1:17356729-17586729 GCA_018894105.1 Jacaranda mimosifolia | reverse complement strand
ATAAATTTATCTATAAAATTTTAAATAATTTTTATTTTTATCTTTTTTCTTTCTAATTATTCATACATGTATACTTATTTTTCTATTTATACTTATTCACATATATATAATATACATATATAAAAATTTATCAATAAAATTTAAATTACTTTTATTTTATCTATTTTTCTATTTATTCATTCCAAATTAAATAATATTTAATATTTATAAAAACATATATATAATATAATTTTTTATTCATACTTATATGCATATATAGTATATATATGTGTATATAGTATATATAAATTTCAATAAAATTTAAATAACATTCATCATATATTTCTCATTTTATACATATATAAATTTATCATTATTTCTCATTTCTCATTATTTCATATATTCTTATTTTATACATATGTATAAATTTATTTATTGAATTTGGATGGCAATGCAATTTTGTTTCCCTCCAACTTTGTATTCCCTCCAAAATTTGGCCCATAAAAAATATTAACAATTATTTTTATTATTAGTTTGACATAATAATTTAACTTTATTTCTTCCAAAAAATTGATTCCCTCTAACAATAATGAGTTTTTTTCATTTTTTCGATTCCTCTAAATTTTAGCTCCTCCATTTTTTTTCATAAATAATCTATAGCAAAACTAATTTCCTTTATCTTAGATTATATGATGAATTGACAGATAATTTTTTAAATTATTAAATAATTTTCTATTATAGTTAAAATATTTAAATAACATATAATTTGTACTTATACATTTGGTGCTTAAAATTTAATTTTTTATTATAATTTATTACAATATTTATTTAGAAAAATTCTAAAAACTCCTTAAAATAAATAGTTAAAGGTTACATACCTGAATAACAAAAGAAAATAAAGAAATATAGTTTACCATAATACTTAATGAAAAGAAAACGGTTCCTGAAGTTAGGCCTGTTAATTTTACATTTCATATTTTAATCGTTGTATTGGCCAATTAAAGATTTTTATAACTTAGAGATATCTATATGTTAATTGTGTGTATGTTTTACTATATAAATTGCTAAAATGAAGATAACTTTCGTGGTTTAATATAGTGTAAAAAAATATTAACTTAAAGTATATTATTAAATATAATGATTATTAACTTTCATAGACCTGAACAAATTGTTCTTAAGAATTAGTTGGTTTACATATTATATTTCATTCAAAAAATAAGTTTCCCTCCAAAAATGAATTCCCTTATTAATTTTTTATTCCCTCCAAATTCTTGCTCCTCCCTCCATTTTGTGTATAAATAGTATGTACAAAAATAGTTTATTTTATCTTATATTATAAGATGAATTACGATGCATTATTATGTAGGTTAAAATTTTAATTATATATATTTTTTATTTATTAGGACATTGTTTTTGAACAAAAAGATTTTAGAAAAATTGTTTATAAATTCTAAAAACTTTAGTCTTTACCTGTAATTAATTTCATTTTAAAAATTAAAATATTATGTACTAATAATATATTGATATGGGCAATTTGAACGTGCATTTATTGAAAATTTTCTATACTTAATTAGCGCAAATTGTTTTAAAATTGATCAACTTGTATAACTTTAATATAGTTGGAAAATTTGAAATTATTTTGAAATACTCACGACATTATAATATAAAGTTAGTAATATAGTTATAAGTTTAATAAAATTATTTTTTATCCCCATATATTTAATTAAATATTTGAAGAACTATTAGAATCCTTAACAAATTTGTAGACGTTAGTTGAAAATTTATATTAAAATTCAAAAATATCCTTTAAAAGCTGTTTTGATTATCTTTAAGACAAAAATACCCTTGGACTTATTTGTAACTTTAACATGGGGGTTTAACGTTAATATTATTTAAATTACTCAGAATAAATTTAAATAATTTTATTAATAATTTTTTTAAATATTAAATAATCTTTTAATTAAAGTTGGATTAAAAAAAATAAAATTTTAAAACCATCAACATATGCAAAGTAATTTAATCAAATTTAATTAAACATATTTATTAATTATAAAGTAAAAATAAAAATCAAATCCATCTCATAATTAAATATGATTTTATTTTTAAATTACATCTCAATAATATTAAAAAATAATCATATCTAACATAATTTATTTATATTAAGTTAAATATATTTATTAAATATAAAAAAATATTTATTAATGAAAATATATAATTTAAAAAAAAATAAGATCTAAAAATATCATTCTAACACTAGTAATTTTAAAATGTCTATTTCACCCTATCAACCCAATAAAAAAATTATTGATATAATATCTTGTTCCCTTCTAAAATATAAATAAATAAATAATTTTCTCTCAATTCATTTTTCACCTATCACTCAAAATACGAACAAACAACCATCACTTTCTCCAACCCTACTTCCAAAAAATCATATTGCTAAAATATTTTGACAAAATGTTCCAATTCATAAACAAACAAGCCCAAATTTAAATTAATTTCATTAAATTTATTAATTAATAAAACTTAAATAAGTCAAAATGTGGGAGATATAGAGTTGGAACCCTATGAGACCTTGATGTGTGTGTATATATAAATAAAAAAATTAAATTTATTTATTAATCAAAATAAATAATTTAAATAAAAATAAAATCTAAAATTTTATCCTAACAACATAATTTTAATAATTTTAAATAAATAAATATTTTTATTTATTTTGAACAAAATAATGTAATGATTTTAAATAAATAACATAAGTAAAAAAATTTAATTTAAGTTAATTTAATTAAAATTTATTAATTAACAATAAATAAATAAGTAAATATATATATATATATTTCCTTCCTTCTTCCACATCCCCCCCACCCACCCCCGCCTCTTCCAATCAGCACACCCCCCACCCCGCCAACCCCACCCTAAGCCTGGCCATGACCGGTGGTGAGGGGTTGGGGAAGAGGGGGTGGGTATTATATATATATATTTATGTATATATTTGTATGATATTTATTTTATATATATTTATATTGAGATATAAAATTTTTTTATGAGGATTTTGTTATATATTTTTAAATTTTTTAATTATTTTTTAAAATTTTTTTAATGAAGGTTGATTGGGCAATTCAAATTTTGTGAAATTTTTATAAATAAGTCAAAATTTTGAGCTATTGGGTAAATAATTTTTTTTAATTTAACAGTTTTGCCTGAATACTAATGGAAGTTGAAGTGCTATTCCAAATGTATTAAAAAATTTAGAGTTTTGGTCCTACTTAATTATCGAAAGTGCAAACCCCCCATCCTGTGAGACCAAAAATAGAAATTTTCCAATATAACCAAACACTACATTAGAGAAAAAAAGAAAACTAAGGACTCCATTGAAATGGTAATAATTTTATTGGGCTAGTTGTAATTTACCCTAATGTGATTTGTGAAATAAGTATTAAGCCCTTATGTGAAAAAAAATACATATATACAAAATAGCTTCTTTATATTTTATAAAACCACGCACACTGCCTCTCCCTCCACATTTATTGCCCATTTAATGTAATTTTAATATAAAAAGATCAATTTACCCTTAATCATTTCACACATATACAATTCAATTTAAATAACTTTTTATTATCATATTTTATTTATTTTTTCTTTTTTTTCATTCTTTTCTTTTCTTTTCTTTTTATTCTCATTTCTGTCTTCTATTATTTCATATATTTCTCATTTTATACATATATATAAATTTATCATTGTTTCTCATTTCTCCTTATTTCATATATTCTCATTTTATACATATATATAAATAAATTTATCTATAAAATTTTAAATAATTTTTATTTTTTATCTTTTTTCTTTCTAGTTATTCATACATGCATACTTATTTTTTCTATTTATACTTATTCACATAAATATAATATACATATTTATAAATTTATCAATAAAATTTAAATTACTTTTATTTTTATCTATTTTTCTATTTATTCATTCCGAATTACATAATATTTAATATTTATAAATATGTATAATATAATTTTTTGTTCATACTTATTTACATATATAGTGTATATATATATGCCATAAGAAAATAGGTTAATCACGCCATATACTTTGCGCTGATTTTTCTAAACTACCGCAATGAATAATATTATTTCTTTTACTTATTAGATTGCTCTTTGATTTTAACTTTAAAGGGTTTTGTCCACTATTTTTTAATATATATATATATATATATGTAATGCCAATTATTTTTTAAAAAGAATCTTATTTAATTTTAATTTTTGATTAAAAATCAATTAAGTTAAGACAAAACTATGATAGTGAAGATAAAAAAAAGTAAAATAAATCAAAATAAATATATAAAATAATTATAAAGTTAAAATCAATATTATTATATAAGTTAATAGAAACCTTTTAATTTGACTCATAACTTAGTTATCGAATAATTAACTGAAGAAAAGAGTTTGACATTAGTCATATAAAGTTAAAACTATAGTAAATTGATCAAATAATTATAAACTTAAAATTGATTTTAAAATATGAATTAGTGACAAAATATGAGGATGAAATTATAATGTAAAATAAAATATAGAAAAACCAAATTATTGTATTCATTCTCAAATTTTTGTATAAATATAATTGGATATTCATAATATATTTTGCAAATAACCAAAAAATAGTGAATAAGAAAAAAAAATTGTTAACCTTTCAAATAATCAAAATCAAAATTTCTCATTATTTCATATATTCTCATTTTATACATATATACATATATATAAATTTATCTATAAAATTTTAAATAATTTTTATTTTTATCTTTTTTCTTTCGAATTATTCATACATGTATACTTATTTTTTCCATTTATACTTATTCACATATATATAATATACATATATATAAATTTATCAATCAATTTTAAATTACTTTTATTTTTATCTATTTTTTCTATTTATTCATTCTGAATTAAATAATATTTAATATTTATAACTATGTATATAATATTTAATTTTTCATTCAAACTTATATACATATATAGTATATATATATACACACACACACTACAAGAAAATAGGTTAATCACGGCATATATTTTGTGATGGTTTGTCTCAACAGCCGCAAAATATTAATTTGACGGTGGCTGAACAACGATTTATCCAAACCGCCGCTGAATTAGCCATTTAGTGGCGATTTTTTGAAACCGCCGCGGAATTCATAATAAATGGTGGCGGTTAGTGTAACATTCCCTGAATGAATAACTTCGTATTGATTTTTCTAAACCACCGGAATTAATAATATTGTTACTTTTGCTTGTTAGATTGCCCTTTGTTTTTTACTTTAAAGGGTTTTGTTCACAATTTTTTAATATTTATATATATGTAATGCCAATTATTTTTTATAAATATTTTTTTTATAAATTTCTAAAATAAAGTATTTTATATTATAAGCTCTTCTACAAAAATATTAAGCACAATTTTTATATACATATATGTAATAAAATTTCTTTGCTTCATGCAGCTATGTTATATAATTATCTCACACTTTTTATTTATTTCTTTTAATTCACTATTTGATACTCTTATTTTATTTATTCAAATGACAATTATTTTTTTGTTTTTAAAAATAAAATAATGTTTGCTTGATAACATGTGAAATTGCTTGAGAGCTTTATATGGAAGAGATGAATAAGTAATTGAGCAAATGCAAATATTAACTTTTGGACATGCATCTAAGATGGTTAGGTGCTTGCCTTGAGGGTGGGCACGGTTGTGGGATCAAAACCTGCTGCCAACAGGTTGAGAGGGATCTTCGCTGGGCCTACAGAGTAGGCCGGTGTGGCGTCAGGGCCTGCGCTCGGGTGGGCCGGCACGGGCGTTGGTCCAGCGCTGCTCAAGTAGGCCGGTGTGGCGCTTGGGCCGACTCTACTCGGTGTGGGCCTGCGCTTGGATGGGCCGGCGCTCGGTCGGTGGGCCTATGCTCGGGTGGCGCTCTTGTTGGTGGGCTGTGGGCTGGTGGGCGATGGCCCGGGCCAAGCCCAGAGTTCGACGGCTCAGCAGACGTAGGCTTGATGTCAAATGGCCCATTCATATTAAGCAGTCCAAATAGGAGCCCATGCGCATACATTTAGTAACGAAACTTTTAGTTATTTATTCATTAGTAACGAAATGCTTATTTTTGAATTAAAATTTTATTTAACTATTTGTAACCAAATATTTTATTACATAAACAATTAGTAACTATACTTAATTAAATAAGTAATATCATTATATTATGCATTGGTAACGAAAAAATAAAATGCAGCAAAATTGCCAATGTTTTAGTAACTAAATATTTCGTTACGCTATAAAAATCTATTGTAACTACTACACTTTTTTGTTACTAATATCATATTTTGGTAACGATACATTTCGTCGCCATAAGTCCATCATTCGTAATGAACCATAAATTTCGTTACTAAAATCTTTTGCGACGGGCTTTAGGGCACTAAACTTAAGTAACGAAAAATTCGTTACCCATATTTTGGGTAACGAATTTCAGCTTTATGGTAGCAAAATTATTCGTTACTAAAAGTGTAATTTGTTGTAGTGATGATAAATGATGCCCTCTTTATCAAAAGTGTACTCATGAAGTATTTCCAGATGGATGATAGAAAGTGGCTTTTTTGTGGATCATCGTTAGAGACAATTGATCATGTTTTCCTACATTGTTGCTTTGCTATGAAAGTGTGGCGGTTTTTTCCAAATGGAGATTCAAAATTGAACAATTAGGAAATCTTTATATTTCTTATTGCCTTTCCATACTTTTTTACAAGAACAATCTTCTCGGTTTAGAACACCCTCAAGTTGATGAGTTTCATATCGTTATGATGTGCACGATGGAGTCCATTTGGAAGGCCCGAAATGCTCTTTTCATGACAAATTTTGAATTTCTAAAGAGAATATAGCCTTAAGGGTTGTTAAAACCTCAATGGAACCTTTGAAGCTCAGCTTCTCAATATTCTCAAAAATTGCCATCAAAAGGCTAACTTTGCATGGACTCCACCACCCCTAAACTCCAATTAAATTAACATTGATTATACTTTTAAGAATAGTAAATGTAATAATGCTGTTGCGGTTCAAAATTCAATAGATTGGATTCTTCTTGTAGCAACATTACAAACAAGAGAGTTAGTGCCCTCACAAGCAGAGGCCGAAGCAATAAAAGATACAATTGTTTTGGTGGATAACTTGATGATTGAGCGAGCATAATTTGAGAGTGATTCAACAAATGTAGTCAAAATGATGCAGTGCATAATTGATACAACTGAGCAGCATTCAAGAGCCAGTTTTGATCAAGTAAGACCTTTCCTTCAAAAATGGAAAGAACGAAAGAATCACATTTGTAGACAAGCAAACTCAACCGCTCATGCCCTTGCAAATTAGCTTTTCGTTCCAATTGGACAGAACCTAATAGTAATTATCATGGTGAAGGCTCAAAAATATCACTCTGCCCTTGAACTCCAGATTAATTGCCCAAACAAGACAGGATCTATGTCTTTTTATTTGGGTCGGGTCATGACCCAGATGAACTCAACCCGGTATGGATTGTGACTCGAGCGGTGGACCGTTGATCAAGAAATAATCCAACGGGCAGCAATGTGCCACCTTGATCCGTACAGAAAGGATAGTTCATCACCTATAAGAAACAAGCCCAGCACAGTCTTAGGTCAAGTTATCATTATTACTTGTGACCTAACTTCTTCTCTTTACCTTGAATCCATTTGATCACCTCACTAACTTAGGCATCAGAGGCCTTAGCTGAGGGTGATCTCAGCTGGCCTAGCGTGTTCTTTTGTGGTTACGTTAGAGATCCATAATACACTTGTGTGGTTCCGGGTCAAAGTCAAGGTCATTGCCAAGGTTACTTTTGGTAGTTTGGGTCGAGGTCGTGCTCTTGAGACTCGAGCCACATCAGTTGGCATACTCTAACTTGATTCATTGGTTGCGATGGTTGCGAGAGTGAGCCGTTAATGATGGATAAAACTCCTGGATGAACTATAGATACTCCTATCCCCATATCTCCTATAACCCTATCACCATCGATACCACCCCTTTACCCGCACCACCCATCGCAATGCTGCAAGGCACTCAAGCTGGAACGGGGTAGGGGACTTAGCCACAAAACCCCAATGGAACTCAAATTGTGCAAATCGGTAGGAATGATCTAGAACAATTGGCCTTTCAAATGAACTAGCAATTCTAGGATAATGTAGGAGCCGGGCGGATGTAGTGGCGCCTCTCCAGGCGGCCTCGATGCCAGTGAACCTACCACTATTTTAGGAAAGGAGATCGGGTCCTTCGCTAGCCGAAGGGGTGCAAGGTTTGAGGATTTCTAGGGGTGAAAAGATGGCAAATTCCGATGAAGTAAGGAGTAAAGCAGCGAAAAGGATAAATTACCCGCCAAATGCTTACCAGAGGGAAGAAAAGTTGAGATTAGAGCCATAACGTTGAATAGGGAAGACCCCGTCCTCAAGAGACCCCAACCTTTACTCTCCAAGGAAGAAGTTCATGAGATTAGTGACCAAGTCGAGCAATTGAGCAGAAAAATAGATGAACTTAAGAAGAAAGAGACCTTAGCATTGCAGAAGAAGAACTTACTATTTTTCGAGAAAATATTGGCTGAGTCAGTGGCCTCACACTTTAAACTCCCCAACTTGCCTAAGTATGATGGAAACAAAGACCCACATGAACAGGTAACAGCTTTCGAGAACATCATGAACTTGTATTGGTAGTCAGACGCCATGAATTCCAGAATCTTTGTAACAACGTTGAGCGGAAGAGTGCAATAATGGTTTATGGGGCAGGTCCCGGGAACGATAGTGTGTTATGATCAGCTCCTAAAGAAGTTCTTGTACCAATTTGCTATCAAGAGGAAGTCTAAGAGGTTCGCCACTTATTTGTTTACTATACGGCTGATGCAGAACCCCAAGGATACATTGATCCTGAAACGCCAAACACACAAATTGACATTGAACGAACCCTAGAATAAAAACCCTCCCTATTGAACCCCTGAGATACTTGATCTTAGAAATGCAAATAATTAGGAATAAGAATCAGAAAATTAAATAAATATTAGCAAAAATTAGTACCTTGAAAGAACCTATTCAATTTCTTAATGCAACAAGCAAAGTTGTGGTTTTTTCTTGAGGGGAAAAAATGCAGAAAATAATTTAAAAATCATCAAAATCTGCCATACACATTTTTAAGAGAGTATTTATACTCTACTTGCAAGCTCTAATTAAAATAAGATATAAACTAAGCATACGGATAATAATCCAAGCCCAAATTCAATTGGAAATAAGAATTTGACTTGGTCACAGCGTTTTCTTTTCTCAGTGAGTCCCACACGTTTAGGACTTATTTTGGCCTTCTTGAGCCTTTGCAAGCCTTATACACCAAACATAAGGTGATGGGCTGTCCAACTTCATTCTTTTGGCTTCTTGACATGTTCTTCTCTTTGGTAGCTAATTCTTGATGCATCTCTTCAACAAATGACTTCGCCAAATTTGCAAAGCCATCTTTTAGTATCTTTGTTTTTGCTATTGTGGGAGGCCCCATTGGTAGGTTGCAATCTCCATTTTTCCTTCCAATGCCAAAATAACCATCTTGCCCTACAGTACCTCCAGTGCTCATATTAGTCCCTCCATTCTCTGAAAGATTCGTCCTCAAATCTGAATCCACATCAAAAGGAGAAAGACTAGAAACATTAAAAGTAGCAGAAACTTTATACTCACCTGGAATGTCAATCTTGTAAGCATTATCATTAATCTTTTCCAGCACTTAAAATGGACCATCTCTTCAAGCTTGGATTCTCTTTGATTAGGAAACCTTTCCTTTCTCAAATGTACCTAAACCCAGTCACCGGGTTCAAATATCACCTGTTTTCGCCCCTTATTCACTCTTTAGGTAGTCGATCTGTTTCTCTTTTCAATCCTCTCACGTGCCTTCATATGTATAGTTTTAACCTTTTTAGCCTTGATTTCACCATCTAAATTAGCAATATCACTCAAAGGCAAAGGAATCAAATCCAAAATAGTCAAAGGATTAAAACTATATATAATTTCAAAAGGTGAAAAACCTGCAGAAGAATGTGTTGACCTATTATAAGTAAATTCAATGAAAGGCAAACAATCCTCCCAAGTTTTCAAAATCTTTTCTACAACAGCACGCAATAAGGTACCCAAAGTTCTATTTATCACTTCAGTTTGTCCATCAGTTTATGGATGACAAGTAGTAGAATACAAAAGTTTAGTACCTAACTTACTCCATAAAACCTTCCAAAAGTAGCTCAAGAACTTAACATCCCTATCAGAAACAATAGATCTAGGGATACCATGCAATCTGACAATTTCTCTAAAGAACAAATCAGTAATGTTAGTGGTATCATCAGTTTTATGGCAAGCAATAAAGTTTGCCATCTTGCTGAATCTATCTACCACAACAAATACACTATCTCTACCCTTCCGAGTTTTAGGCAAACCAAGCACAAAATCCATAGAAATATCAATCTAAGGTGCAGTAGGAATAGGTAAGGGTGTATACAATCCAGGAGGCATAGACTTAAATTTAGCCAATTTACATGCAATACATTTAGAACTTACTTTCTCAACATCTTTTCTCATACCAGGTCAATAGAATGCTCACTCAAAACATCTAAAGTCTTATGCACACCAAAATGACCCATCAATCCACTACTATGTGATTCCCTAACTAGCAACTCACGCACAGAACAAATAGGGACACAAATTATATTGCCACGAAACATAAAACCTTTATGTCTATAGAATTTATTAAATGCACCACGCTTACATGTAATATACAAATCAGCAAAGTCAACATCATTTGCATACATATCTTTAAATTGCTCAAACCCTAACAACTTAGATATAAGTGTAGTGATTAAAGCATATCTCCTTGACAATGCATCAACAACAATGTTATCCTTTCCCTGCTTATAGAAAATCATATATGGAAAAGCCTTAATAAATTTTGCCCACTTAACATGCCTTTTATTCAATTTCTCTTGGCCCTTTAAATGCTTCAAAGATTCATGATCAGTATGTATAACAATTTTTTTAGAAAGCAAGTAATGTTGCCAAACATCCAATGCACGAGCACCACTCAATTTCTCACTAAAGTATGGAATGAGACGTTTTTCTTGCGTTAAACCAGCACTAATCCCAATCCCAGATGTATCACACTCAATCTCAAAAGTCTTATTCAAATCAGGTAAAACAAGAATACGAGTAGAACACAATTTATCTTTCGATATATTGAATACATGTTTTTGTTCCTTTCCCCATCTAAACACAACTTCTTTCTTAATAATCTCAGTCAATGGAGCGGCTATAGTAGAAAAATCACATACAAACCTCATATAAAAGCTAGCTAATCTATGAAAACTCCTAACTTCGCTAATTGTCTTAGGAGTTGGCCATTCTTTAATAGCCTTCACCTTCTTCTCATCTACCTCAATGCCATGTGTACTCACAACAAACCCAAGAAATACAAGTCTATTAATGCAAAAAGTACATTTCTTAAAGCTTACGTACAACTTCTGCTTCCTAAGAAGAGTCAAAACAGCAATAACATGCGTTATATGATCATCTAAGCATTTGTTGTATATTAAGATATCATCAAAATAAACAACAACAAATTTACCTAGAAAATTACGCAATACATGGTTCATTAATCTCATGAAAGTACTAGGTGCATTAGTCAAACCAAATGGCACAACCAAGCATTCATATAAGCCATATTTTGTTTTAAATGCAGTTTTTCACTCATCCCCAGGTTTCATCCTAATTTGATGATAACCACTTTTCAAACCAATCTTAGTGAAAATGCATACACCATGTAATTCTTCAAGCATATCATCCAACATAGGGATAGGATATCAATACTTAACTGTAATTTTGTTGACTTCTATCCGCGTATATCTGCCAAGTTTCATCCTTCTTTGGAACCAATAGCATAGGTACAGCACACGGACTCATGCTCTCATTCACATGTCCTTTTGTTAGCAACTCCTCCACTTGCCTTTGAAGCTCCTTCGTCTCCCAGGATTACATCTGTAGGCTGGTAGGTTAGGAATTTGAGATCTAGGTGCAAAGTCAATTTGATGCTCAATTCCTCTCAACGGTGGTAAACATGTGGGCATCTCATTAGAGAATACATCATCAAACTCCTGCAATAAAGAGAAAAAAACACTAGGCAAATCGGGGTTAAGGTTAGTTTCAAATAATAAAACCTCCCTATACCTAATCACTATCAAAGCCCTCTTGCCTAAAAACGCATTCTTTAAATCTCTTTCTTTTGCATAGAAGCATTTTTTTTTGTCAACCGTTTTACTCATCACTAACTCTTTCTTTTCACTTCCTTCAACTTTCTCATTCTTTTCTCTTTTTTCACTCACCAACTTTTTCTCTTCTACAAATCCCTCTTTCTTGTTTGCACTAGTGCAATTACTCACCATTGGGCATTTATCTTTATTCTTTTCTCTCATTACTTTTTTTAACCTTACTACTCGAACTCCCACAAAAAGATTGTTGAAGTTTAATCTGATCAAGGTAAACTTCCTTAGGCGATAGAGATGCAAGAGTGGCTTTATGTCCATTATGCTCAAAGGAATATCTGTTCTTGTACCCATCATGTATTACACACCTATCAAATTGACATGGCCTACCCAAGAACATATGGCCAGCCTGCATGGGTACTACATCACAAACTACCTCATCACTATATCTCCCAATAGTAAAAGCTACCACAACCTGCCTAGTAACTTTCACACCTCCACTATCATTCAACCGTTGCAGCCTATATGGATTAGGGTGTTTATTACACTTCAACCCTAATTTCTCAACTAAAGTGGTACTAGCCACATTAGCACAGCTTCCTCTATCAATTATTAAGCTACACGCCTTACCATCTATCAAGCATCTGGTGTGAAATATATTTTCTCTTTGTTCTAATCTTTCCTCCTTAACATTCAAGTTCAATGCATACTTAGAAACAAGAGATTCACCATGAACAGCATATTCAACATTATCATCATCACAAGTAACATCCTCTAAAGATGGCATATCATTATCACTATGATGAGACTTATTATCATTATTAGACTCAAATATAATTTCAGTACCCATAAGAATCATAGTTCTTTTGTTTGGACATGCATATGCATAATTACCCAAACCTTGACATTTAAAGTACTTAATATCCCTATGTCTGGAAGTAGTAGTGGAAGAATAAGAATTAGAAGTACTGTTTTGTAGAATGGACTTTTTATCCTTGTTCCTTGATGCATCTAGCCCTTTCTCCTTAGAAACTAAGCCCCTATCTCTCTTCTTTTCATCACAATTTTGCCATTTTGAGTTGAAATTCTAAAATGTACGAGCTGCCCCTCCCTCTTTGCTTTTGTTGTTTCTCCACCTTCATAGCCATACTCACCAAATCCTCTATCTCCACATAATGTTGTAGGTCCACAACATAAGCAATTTGTCTATTCAAACCACTAATAAATCTAGCCATTGTCACTTCTGTATCCTCCTCTATGTTGGCCTTAATCATCAACATCTCCATCTCTTTATGGTAGTCCTCAACTGGCTTAGACCCTTGAATGAGTCTTTGTAATTTTTGGTGTATCTCCCTGTAATAGTAAAATGGAACAAATCTTTTCTTCATAACAGCCTTCATATCTGTCCAAGTCTCAATAGTTCTCTCACCATTTCTCTTCCTGGACTGCACTAATTGATCCCACCAAACTAATGCATAGTCAGTGAATTCAACTGCTGCAAGTCTTACTTTCTTCTCTTTAGAGTAGTTATGGCAGTCAAAGATCAACTTCACATTTCTCTCTCACTCCCAGTATACTTCAGCATCATTTCGCCCTTTAAATGATGGAATTTTCATTTTGATGGCATTTAAATTGATGTTTCTCATAGCTTCGAATCTAGCTTCACCCCCTCTATTCTTAGCCGAACTACTATCATCAAACTCATCCTCAAATATATCTTGATTAAACCCATACGGAGTCCTATTTCGTCTACCATTCCTATAAAATATTATGTGCCACCTCCTTTCTTCACTCATCCATCTCATTAAGCATACTATTCAACTTCTAAAATTGACTGGTAAATGCCCTATACATCACCTTCATATCTGGTATCATATTAGCTTCCTCATCAGAGGGTTCTTTACCCTTCTTCCTTGGAAGAATAGTACTCTTTTGAAGAAAAAAAAACCTGCAAAAACTGTTAGCGAAAAATAGCCTCACAAAAGAAATACTCCCTCACATGTTTCACTCAAGTAGATGTGAACCCTCGTGTTTGCACTCAATTTTGGCTTTTGCCCTCTTTATGTGCTCATTTATTTATGCATTTTACCTCTTTTGACCACAGTAAATATTGCACTTCAGAAATCAAACTAATTCAATTCAAAGCAAATTCACCAGTAGTATTTATACGGGAGTAGCAACGAAAAACCTAAAAAAAAAAAAAGGAAAAGCACAAAGTCTAGAGGCAAAGTAAATGTGACCAGCAAGGACAATGATGTGATGACACACTAGAAAGAATGTGTAACAAGAATGTAATATGTTACTTATCTAACATGAACATATGCAAATTAGGCTAAAACAAAGAAGGAAAACACAAAGAATGAATAAAAAAAAATGACAAACAGAAAATACGCAAAGAATTTGGTCAATCCCAATGGAAGGCTGATTATGACTCAATTCTAACCTAATTGATGTACAATCAACTCCAAACAGTAACTAAAAGTAGCCAATTTAGCTTATGCAATGGCAATTTCGAATTTGAAAGCCTAGGTCAAAAACCCCCAGATTGAATCACTCAAGAACCCTAACTTCAGTTTCTCAAAATTAGAGCAATCCAAGGTGTATATTCTACAAATTCAACTTTTTGTGTTTAATTGGCATTCTCCAAGACAAGAATATGCAAAATATTGCAGAAGAATCACAAAACTATAGTCAATTCACAATCTGATATCTTTTTTTTTTCCCTATTTTTTTTTCGAACGTTTTTCTTGGTTGGAAACAAAAACAAGATAAATAGGAATTTATCTCAAGTGGGCTCTAGATACCAAATGATGCAAAACCCCAAGGATATATTGATCCCGAAACCCTAAACACACAAATTGATATTGAACGAACCCTAGAATAAAAACCCTCTCTATTGAACCCCTAAGATACTTGATCTTAAAAATGCAAATAATTGGGAATAAGAATCAGAAAATTGAATAAATACTAGCAAGAATTAGTACCTTGAAAGAACCTATTCAAATTTTTGATGCAACCAGCAAAGTTATGGCTTTTTCTTGAGAGAAAAAAACACAGAAAATAATTTATAATTCATCAAAATCTGCCATACATGTTTTTAAAAGAATATTTATAGTCTCCTTGCAATCCTTAATGAAAATAAGATATAAACTAAGCCTACGGATAACAATCCAAGCCCAAATCTAATTAGAAATAAGAGTTTGACTTGGTTACAGCTTCTTCTTTTCTCAGTGAGTCCCATACGTTTCGGATATATTTTAGCCTTCTTTGGCCTTTCAAGCCTTATACACCAAGCATAAGGTGATGGGATGTCCAACTTAATTCTTTTGGCTTCTTGACATGTTCTTCTCTTTCTTAGCAGATTCTTGATGTATCTGTTCAACAAATAACTTAGTCAAATTTGCAAAGCTATCTTTCAGCCTCTTTACTTTTGCTCTTATGATAGGTCCCATGGGAAAGTTGCAATCTCCATTTTACCCTCAAATGCCGAAATAACCATCTTGTCCTGCAGTGCGTCCAATGCTCATATCAGATGGGACCTTACCTGAGGACCCAAGGGAAGCGACGAGGTTAGGCTTTAGGGAGAATCGGTTCGCCACGTTCAATGGGGAACTATATAAGAGATCTATTGAAGGGTCCTTGCTAAAGTGCCTAGGACCTAAGAGGGCTCAGTACGTGATGTGAGAAATTCACGAAGGTAGTTGAGGGAACCACTCAGGTGGGAGGTCTTTAACACTAAATACCCTCAGACAAGGCTACTTTTAGCCCATTATGAATTAGGATGCGACAACCTTGGTAAAAAAATATGAGAAATGCCAGGTCCATACCAACCTTGCTCATCGACCCGTCGTCCCGATGAAGCCCATCCCCGTGTTATGTCCTTTTGATCAATGGAAGATCAATATTCTGGGCCCCTTACCATTGGCACGAGGTCAGAAAAGAGTTGTGATAGTGGTCATGGAATATTTCAGCAAATGGGTGTAGGCGAAAGCTTCAGTGAAGGTCACTGAAAAGAAGGTCATGAACTTCATTTGGAATAACATTATATATTAGTTCGGGATCCCCAGGGTCTTAATCTCAGACAATGGAACTCAGTTCAATGGGAAGAAGATAACAGGCTAGTGTAAGGAGCTCAAATTCGAGCAGAGGTTCACGTCAGTTGGAAACCCGAAGGCGAATGGCCAAACAAAAGCAACTAATTGGGACCTCATAAAAAGTCTCAAGGCTTGACTAAGCAAGGTGAAAGGGAGATGGGCTGACGAGCTTCAAGGGGTCTCGTGGGCACATCGCACTACCCCCAAAACGGCTATAGAGAAGACCCCATATTGCTTGGTGTATGGGGCAAAAGCTGTGATCCCAACTAAAATTGGTGAGCCCACTCGGAGAGTCTTAGAGTATGAGCCAAAAAATAAATATAGGGAAAGGGAGTTTGAGTTAGAGATAATAGAGGAAAAGAAGGACAAGGCCTATGTCAAGACCCAAGAATATAAGAACATCATGGCCAGGCAATTTAATAAGAAAGTTCAACAGAAAAGCTTTCGAGTAGGAGACTGGGTCCTGAAAAAGGTGGAGGTCTCAAAGCATATGGGAAAGCTAGACCTGAATTGGGAGGGATCATATAAAGTGATTAAGGTAACCAGGTAGGGGTCGTACGGGTTGGAAGATGGCAAGGGAAATGAGCTACTAAGGTCATGGAACGTACAGAACTTGAAAATTTTTTATGTTTAAGGATGTAACGAACTTTGTAAAGCCAATATGTAGCTAGTCCCTTTTGTAACGCATCTAATTACATGAAGTACGCTTTATTTAACTCCAAGAATTTACCTTTCATGCAATGTCGTTTGTGTTCTCTTCTATTGCTGCCAAAAAGATCCCAAGTCAATGAGATCGAGTTCTTGTTCAGGATCTGTACGCCAAGAAGATCCCAAGTTAAGGGGATTGAGTTTTTGTATGGGATTTGCATAAGATCCCTACGCCAAGAAGATCCCAAGTCAACGGGATCGAGTTCTTGTATGGGATCTGCATAAGATCCCTACGCAAAAAAGATCTCTAGTCAATGGGATTGAGTTCTTATACAGGATCCGCATAAGATCACAACACCAAGAAGATCCCAAGTCAAAGAGATCAAGTTCTTGTACAAGATCTGCACAAGATTCCTATGCCGAAGATCCCAAGTCAATGGGATCAAGTTTTTGTGCAGGATCTGTACAAGATCCCTATGCCAATAAGATCCCAAGTCAAAGGGATCGAGTTTTTGTACAGTACTTGCACAAGATTCCTATGCCAAGAAGACCCCAAGTTAATAGGATCGAGTTCTTGTACGGGATCTGTACAAGATCCTTACGCCAAAAAGATCCCAAGTCAATGGGATTTAGTTCCTGTACGGGATCTACGCAAGATCCCTACGCCAAGAAGATCCCTAGTCAATGGGATTAAGTTCTTATATAGGATGTACACAAGATCCCAACGCCAAGAAGATCCCTAGTCAACGAGATCGAGTTCTTGGATGGGATCTGTACAAGATCCCTACGCCAAAAAGATCCCCAAGTCTAGGGGATCAAGTTCTTGTACAGGATCTACATAAGATCTCTACGCCAAGAGATCCCTAGTTAATAAGATTGAGTTTTTATATAGGATCTGTGCAAGATCCTAATGATAAGGAAATTCCAAGCCAATGGGATCGAGTCCTTACATAGGGTTTGTGTAAGATCCTAATGACGAAAAGATCCCAAGTTGACAGGACAAGATCTTGTATCGAACGGATCTGCGTAAGATCCTAATGCCAAGAAGACTCAGAGTCAGTAGGGTCGAGGATCCAGTGGGGTCAAAGCCTTATACGGGGTGTACACAAGATTCAAGACAGCGGGATTTACATGGGCCCTAGAGAGAGACCTGTGTCTTGGGGTCATAAAGTGTGTGCGAGCACGAGACTAAGCAGTTGTGAAAGGAAAAGCGAGTGAAAAATATAAGTGAATGCACAAGCGGACTTCTATACGTTAATCGAGCCAGCAATATTATGTTTCTTTAACAAAACCTGCTTACATTGAGTCATGGGCTAGGGTTAACAACGTAAGGGAAGTAGACTTACAAGACCTTAAGCCCATTGAAAAAAGGACTACAAAAAATTACAAGTATGGACATTCTAGCTAAGCTATGCTCAACCTTAGCACCTTGCTCATTTGGGATCCTCGGTCTCACTAGTAGGGGCCCCAGATGGGATTTCACTTTCCTCAGCAGTAGGCTCAAGGGTCGCGACCTCACTTTCTGAGGTAAGGATCATGAACTCATCCTCGGGTTCTTCGCCAAGATCTCCGAGTGGGTAGTCCTTCAAGTCGGCGTCCTTAGTGGAGTATAGCTGCTTCAAGTCAAAGCCTTCGATGATCCCATTTAGTACCTTTATTTGGGCCGAACACTTCATGAAGCCCATGAAAGTGTAATCGATAGCCTTCTTCTCAACCAGAGATTCAAAAGTGTTGGATTTCTTGAAGGCTCAGGCTCCATCCATCCTTGTCTTTTGGATTAGCTCTTTGAATTCTGCGGAGTTCTCAAACTTAGCACGCCCTTTCGAGCAACACTCATTGTAGGCGAATTTATTTTTTGAAGCCAAGGACTTCTTTGCCTTGGCCAATTTCTGCTCAAGGTCCTTGATCTTTCGGTCGCGATCCTCCAACTCTTCCCGATGCAAAGCGAGCTCGCTATTGATGGACTTTTGGGTGGACTTCAAATTGGCCTCGAGTTCCTCTTTGGCTGTCTTGAGCTCTATGACCTTATTATCGCGGGTCATAAAGTGACTTCTCCAGTAGGAGCATTGCAGAGCGAGCTGATGTATATAAGCAGTGCCCTACAAAGTTAGAAGGATTAAAACCAAAACCCACACAAAAGAAGACGCGACCGTAATTGCTCCATCACTTAGATCGCTTACTTGCATCAAGACATGGGCCCTGTGTTCCTCAATCCTGGAAAAATTTACTGGGGCCAAGAGAGCCTGGTCTTGGACCATTAAGAACCCTTTATAAAGCTCAAATGAGGTCTCTTTGGATCGGGATCGCAAGACGTTACTTTGAGATTAAATTTTCCAATTAGGGATCAGAAGTGGGTGCAAAGAGTCACCTAAAAATTGGGAATTGATAGTCTTGTAACCTTTACGTGCGTCATTCAAGAGGGCCTCGCGGCGCGTAAAGGCATCGAGCTCATGGGGAGATGCGAGCGTAAGGTAGGAATTAGTTTGAGGATGCTTCTCCTCATGACCTTTACCCTTGGATAATTTCTCAGTCTTCTCCAAGGGGGCTCCCACTGGAATGACTGGGGAAAGAGAGCTTTAGGTTCTTGCTCTTCAACCTATGCTTGCATTTCTTCCCCTTACTTTCAGAGGCACCGACTGTGACAAGAACGGGGTCGGGGTCTTGAATAACCACACCAGCTGTAGAGATTTGGGTAAGAGGCAATGGCTGTTATACTTCTGCTGGCTGATCTGGTGCACTGCAAGGCCGGATCGGGGTTGAGGCTAGGCTCGGAGAAGATGGATTAACGATGAGTCCAGAGGACTTGGCCTTAGCTATTAAGGCCTCCTTTTGAGCCTTCATCGTATGATAATCCGCAGGTTTTTACTCGACATGACTGCAAAAAGAAAAGTAAAGTCAGACCTCTATCCCGAAGAAATAAATAAAAAGAAAAGAAAGAAATAATAAAACTGATAGCGAAAACCGTCACTAAGAGTTCTATGAACTGGAATATTGGCTGGCAAGAGGCTAACAATCTTGAGAACCTCCTCTTTCAATAGTTTCCTGACCTTGAAAAGATGTTCAGTCAGGAAATCCATGAACCCCCCAAGTGACGTCATCCGACACTGAGATCTTTGGCTTATTATGCCTCTAATCTGACCTAAACTGCTAGGGGCAGTGGGCAAGAGCCTAAATGAAGAGGAATCGCTCCTTCCAAGGACCTAAGGAAGTTGGAACTTTATCCAAAATTTACACATAGGTCGTGTGGTGAGTTAATAGAATCAGTGCTCCCCAATTCAGGTCGAGTTCATTATCGAGTATAGAGACCAAAAATGAACAAAATAAGGTTCGACCTAAAGTGAGACACTATGATACAGAAATAGAGGATGTGCCTGATGGCATTGAGGATCAACTGAGCAAGGAAGAAAGATGTCTAAGCCTAACAAGATGTTCTCAATGGGATCCAGGATTGGGAACCTCAAGCCCCTTTCTAGCATGCCAACTAAGAAAGTGGCGCATCCGTTCGAGGAAGGTGCATCCAATCCGATTTATTGGGGAAAATGATAGTGTATTTTGGAGGAATGTGTAACTTGGACCTGACCTTCGTGACTACAAGAGATCTAAGCTTTGGCACTATCTCCAGCCACGGGGATGTGGCAAGGATGTATTCGGCAGTTTTTGGGTCCTAGTTAGGATCACCCTTGATGTCGAGGGCGGATTTGAAGGAGGCAAGCCCAATTTGGGGTTAGGATCTCGCGGAGTGTAAGGAGACGGGCTTGACATGAAGCCCGCATATAGTACAAGCTGGAGGGAGGCCACATCCTCAAAACTCGAGGAGGAGGGATACTATGACTCGACCCAATATGATCAGGGTTGTGAGTTTTCTCAGAAAAGGAACTCAGACTCATTATTAGTGAGAGGACAGACCTGAGTTCGAGATCTAGTTCAAGATGATGGGGAAATGGATTAAAGAGCTAAATGAGCGCTTTGAGACCCACAGAGAGGAGAATGAGAAAATGGGAAATGAAAATGAAGTAATGGGGCTATCCCACGTATTTATAGAATGAGGATATAACAGTTTGCTCCCCGAGACAACATCGACGGCTATGATTGGCAACATCTCATCGGACGGCGGGAAATCTTCAAAATCTACTTCCCTAAAGTATCTAGGTTCATTCCCCAATGGCTGGAAATGAACTAACACACTTTGGAAAGTGGGGGAATTAATGATAGTAATTATTATGGTGAAGGCTCGAAAAGACCACTCTGCCCTTAAACTCCAAATTAATTGCCCAAACAGGACAGTATTAATGACTTTATATCCACTCGGGTTGTGACCCAAATAAACCCGACTCGGTATGGATTGTGACCCAAGTGGTGGACTGTTGATCAAGAAAGGATCCAATGGGCGGTGATTTGCCACCTCGATCCGTACAGAAAGGATAGTCCATCACCTATAAGAAGCAAGCCCAGCACAGTCCCATGTCAAGTTATCATTATTGCTTGTGACCTAACTTCTTCTCTTTACCTTGAACCCATTTGATCACCTTACTTACTTAGGCATCGAAAGGCCTTAGTTGAGAGTGATCTCAGCTAGCCTAACGTGTTCTCTTGTGGTCAGGTTAGAGATCTAGAATACACTTGTGCGGTTTCGAATCGAGGTCAAGGTCGTTGCCAAGGTTACTTTTGGTAGTCTGGGTCGAGGTCGTGGTCTTGAGACTCGAGCCGCATCAGAACCCATTAATTAAGATTGTATTTTCTCTATTTTATCAAACTCTGGCCCTGATCCTTTAATAGATGAAAACGGTCAAACTTGCATTCTTGTTTAATTTGTTGGTGTAAAGTCAGTTTTTTCTTATAAAAAAAGACACTACTATAGTGAAAACCTATTGACAATAATAATTGACACTATAATTTGTAATAAATATTTCATCTTCACCAGGCTATCATTATAGATGTCTTACTAATTCATTGCAAAAAAGAGTAGGGCAACAACTATAATTAATCCATAAATAATGCTAAAAATTCGTAACGTTAGTTACAAAATTGACCTGGCTAAATTTGAAATGAATGCTTTCGTAGCTACCTCTTACTACAATTAATTTATAACTAATGGTTAATCATATCTATAAATATACAATAAATTTTTTATGGATAATGCATAACTAATTTGTTGTACTTCTCGAGGATATGGATTATTAACTAATAGTTTTTGTTAATTATTATTTAAAATAATTATGTTTGCTAGGAAAATTTATAGCTATAATGCATAGCTAATTTGTTACACTTCTAAAGAAAATGATTAATAATTGGTCATTGTTGTTGATTGTTATTTATAATAATTACATTTGATATGAAAATTTGTAATGATGATTTAGAGCTATTGCGGTAGAATTGATTTCATCGCAACTTCTAAGTGGTGGAGACCTAGTTTTTTGGTAGTTATTATCAATGGTGGTAATTTAAATATTATTCTTGTCATTATTAAATTTGTAAAAATCGGTTACAAATTAAACAAAATCATTTGTTACTTAATATGTAAAATAATTAGTTAAATTTTAAAAAAAAAATTGAATTATTTTTTTTTTTCTTGTAGTGGTTCTTAAATCACTGCTTCATGGCACTCTTTTTCTTTTTGATGTGAAATTTGTTGATATATATATGTATATATATATTTCATATTATTTTATAAATATTATCTAATTTATTTGTTGATAATTTAATTCATATCAAGTTAACTTCCATATATATATATATATATATTTCATTATTCGAACATCCAGCTTTTTCATAATTTTCAGCTATGTATTTTTACTATACTCATTTTTGTACATAATTAGCAAGTTTGTTATTTGGAACCTTCCATAATTAGTTAGAAGGTTAGTGTTAATTAGAAGGTTAGCTGCAGTTAGTTTTGATCAATCACATTTTACAACTACAAATATGGCGTAACATGCCTCATTGATGAATGTATATAGAAATGTTCTCCTCCATAGCATCTTGTACGAAATGCATGCTTCATCCTCTTAACATTGTATCGACTGATATTCCATCCTCTGCTACTCTCTAAATCTCTTCTTCCTTCCATCGTTTTTTTCTTCTCTCAATCGCCTCTTTCTTCAATCGTTTTTTCTTCTCTCAATTGCCTTTCCTGCCATGGACAATATTAGATCCAGCAACACCAACTCATTCAGTGGCTCGTCTGCCATTGAAGATCCCCTCAGCCCTTACTCCCTGCTCGCACCACTCAGATGGGCCAGGTATGTTGCTACTCAACAACTTACTGGAGAAAACTATCAGTCATGGAGATTGCTCTTCCAGTGGAGAATAAGGTCGGATTTATAGATGGTTCGATCACTAAATCTGATGATACTAATCCTATCTTGCTGAATTTATATATAGAAACAAAAGAACACTAATGTTATTTCCTGGATGATCATCAATGCATGCAGTTTCAATGGGAATATCAGCGAGCATAACCTATGTTACTTCTGCATTTGAGATATATATATATATATATATATATATGAAACACTGCTTTTTTAGTGACACTCTTTTTCTTTTTAATAAAGTGAAATTTGTTGATATATAGATATAATTCATATTATTTTGTACATATTATCTAATTTTTTGTTGATAATTCAATTCATATAAGGTTAACTTCCATACACACACACACACACATATTTCATGAAATTTTTTATGGTCAAGTAATTTATATTATTATGTGGATAGATGGAATTTTTTGGTCAAAGATATACCAATCTACATCTATCTCAAATATATATTGCTGAATATTTAATTTGATTATTTGCCTTTTGTAGTTAATTATACATAATCCAATAAATTTTTTATGAAGTATTAAGGTAATATATAAATTCTAATAATATGAAAAATATTAAGATTTGAGGATTTAAATTGTCGAAGAATTAATTAATACGAAAAGAATTAGTTAAAATTTAAAATTTTTTGACACAATATTTTAGACAGTAAAGAGTTGGGGTCTATTTTATTGTGAATGGGCAATTATTTTTTAGATAAGAGTAATATTTTGAACAATGAAGCAACCACATAATTAGTATTCCACAATGAATAAAGAAAACCTAATGAAAAATTAAAAAATATATATAGATATAGAAAGTGAATTCATTACTTAACTATGAAATAATCTTTATATTATATACTAATAGATTGTCCATATTAGGTTTTAATTATAAGAATCTAATGGAAGGAATCCCCATTTAATGCATTACTATTTACTGCAAATTGAAACTCTGTATATTGTAATTAATAAATTTCACATTGCCACATTAATTTGGATTTTTATAGTCAAAGTTCAACCAAGAATATTTGTCATAAAAGCTAATTATGCTGGATTATATATGAACTTATAATATATAAGACGCTAATTGTAACCGTAAAGAATTCAGTTGAACTATCAGCCTATATTGGCAGGTCCGTTAAGTTTTTTTGCCTCCTCAATCAGATTAAATTTGTCATTTTGTTCACGATTTCATTTCATTTGCTAAGAGTTTATAAATCTCTTGGAGCGGTATTGCATTTTCATGTTGGTGCAATATTAGTCTAATACTTTTCACACAAAAATGCAGGAAAACATAGAAAGGGTGGGAATGTCGATGTTGCTACTGGTTTTGCAGCTATTCATTTTATGTGCTGATTCTCAGAATTTCATGAACAGGTGAGTTGAGCCATATGTAGGTATGAAGTAGTAGTTTCTTAGGTGAAAATTTTTGGTATTGAAATTTCTTAGTGCGTGATCTTGGATACATACATACATATATATATATATATTCTTTTTCAGATAATAATGTTACTAATTAATATATAAATTAAGAGAAAATAGTTCTAGGAAATATAAAACGTAGGCAGGCCACGCATTAATAGTGGCTTGCATGATCAATTCTTTTTTAATCCTTGATGGATAACTTATTTCTACGTTCGATGACTATTTCTTCAATTAGCAATATATATGCGGCGGCCGCGGCTCTTCCGACTCTAACTTCTTCTTCTTTTTTTTTTATTATAATTTTTCTGAAAAAGTATTTCTAAAAATGTTAGGTTGTGTTTGGTTTTATTTTCATTTTCAATTTTCACTTTTCATATTTTCATGCATTTTTAATTTTGGTATCGAAGTGTGCGTGGAAATGAAAGGACAAATCACATAATTAGCCTCTAAAGTCTTACTCTAAAATCACTTTAATCCTCACTTTTCAAAAGTTCATTTTTTAGTCATTGATGTTAATATATCATTTTATTGTAGTCCTCAAAACCATTTTTCGTGGTATTTGGCCAAAAAAATGATTGATATTTTTAAGGACAACATTGTTAATTTAAAGTTTTATATTCCACTTTAGTCCTATATATCACTTTTTCTTTAGGCAAATTACATTTTATCCCCCGGAAAAATGGAAAAGGGCAAAAAAAATACCTTTACAAAAAAAATAGACAAAAAAACCTCCTTGTGATCTTGAAAATTATGTATACCGCGTCTTGCTCCTAATTTGCATCAATTTAACCCTAATTTCAACATATAAAGATTATACTATTCTTAGTTATTTCATATATTTTTATTTATTTATTTTAAGTATATTTTCATGTATCTTCTCTTATCCCTTTAAACTTAAAAACTATTTTTAATTTTTGTATTTTCATTTCTCTAATTTATTATACTTTTTCATTTTTGTTTGTATTATATACAAATATATAACATATTTATGTATATATTTATTTTATATGTATATATTATATATCGGTATATAATATATATTAATAAATAAATATAAATATATACATAAATATATAAATATACTACATAGTTATATTTATATAAAAAATCCACCCACTTATGCACCCTCTGCAACCTCCATTCCTAACCCCAACTACCCTGCCCCCACCCAGCCATGTAGTCATTTGCACGGACGGGGCCATTGCAGCCGTGCAGACACCTGCGCGAACAACGACCGTGGCATGGCTGCTGTTTTTGAAGCTGCCATGGCCACTGAACCCCCTTGAAAAATAGCAACCATGGCTATTGTTCTCTAGACTACCATGGTTGTACCTCCATTGTAGCCACTGTTGTTTACGTCAATAATTCATTCAAATTGTTCTTGAAATAGTTGTTCAATAACTCCAAGAAAATGAATATTTATGATATTAAACCCATTAATTGTGTATTTTAGATTGATTGAGCTAACAACTAAACATAAAAATGCTTGTGTGTCCTGGGACAATGTGGCCTTAGCACAGAGTGATGTTTGTAGATTTGAAAATAGATAACTTCGATGAATAGCAAAGAATTTGGCACAATTTCTGCAAATTAAAAAGTATTTTAGTACTTTGATCATGTAATTATCAAATATATTAGGAAACGTAGTTGTGCGCATTAAAAAAAAAGGAAAAAAAAGTGACGTAGGGACTAAAGTGGGTCATAAAACCTCAAATTGACAATTTAGCCTTAAAAATGTTAAAATTGTGATTTTGAAGACTAGAATGAAACGATATATTAAAAGATAAACTTTTGAAGATTGAGAATTGAAGTGATTTTAGAGTAACATTTTAGAGACTAATTATATCATTTGCCCAAAATGAAATTGTGTTTGGGTTAGCAAATGAGATTATATATATTAAAAAATTGTAATGTTGAATTGATTGTAGGATATAGATAGGTGTCACTGAAATTTATGTGGAAAAGATATTTTAATGGTGATGTGATATATATATATATATATACACTGATGAGTTGGGAAATGAAATAGATTTCCGCCCAAATAAAAATGAAAATGGAAACCCAAACAAAGCCCGTTTGGTTTCATTTTCACAGCCTTCTTTTTTTATTTTTTACTATTTCAAAAATGAAATACATCACTTTAATTTTTATACATTTTTATTTTCAAAATACATTCTCCAATAACTTATATATATTCTCTCTCTATTCTATTATTTCTATCTCTCTCTACCTACAACCTATTAAAACCAATATAATCATTGTTTTTCCAATAATTCATCCAAATACAAACTCATTTTTAACTCATTTCTACAAACTAACTTTTCAAATTTTAAAAATGATGGAAGTGGAAATTGGAAATATAAATGAAACCAAACGGGATTGAAATAGTAAATGGGCCTGAAATTAAAAACGAAAAGAAGACAAAACAGATTTAATCCTCATAAAACTAAAGTGCATCTATTGTAGTAATATTATTCGATCTGTTTTAAATTTATTGTCCTCGAAAAGATCTTGAATTCTAAACCAAATTCTTTACCCGTGAAAACTATCCTCTCACTTAAATATAAATATGCAATATCATGAATTCTCAGCTATTATATTTAAAGGCAGTAGTCACAACAAGAAAAATAATTATTACTAACACAATGTCAATGACAATGTGAAAATTATCAGTAATAATATATATTACATGATAATAACTGTAACTTGCTTGACTCTTCCAAACTTTGTAGTGATAATAACCAATAGTTAGATTTTAACTATTTATAATTAGGCCCATGCGTAGTGAAAATTTATAATGGCGTGCTTGGCAACAATTATCGACATGCATAGTGACAATTAATGAACAGAATATTCTGTTCAAATTGTTACTCATGAATTTAGTACTACATGTACACATGTATAATGACAATCAAATAAATCATATGTGGTAAGATTTTTGTTGTTAATAATTATTAAGGCAAAATTACAAAATTCGTCCTGTAATTTTACTCAATTTGGCTTTTCGTCCTATAATTTGCATACTATCAATTCTAGTCCTATAAGTATTAAAATATTATCATTTTTCGTATTTTTTTCGTTGGAGACGGCGAAACTCGCCGAAAAAGGTGACGTGGCACGCTGGGCGTGTGGCATTTCTTGTTTTTGCCTCGTTGGCAGCTGACATGGCAGGCAAAATTACAAATTTTGTCTTGTAACTTTACCTCATTTGGTTTTTCGTCCTATAAATTGCATATTATCAATTCTAATCCTATATGTATTAAAAAATTGTCATTTTTCATCCTTTTTTGGCTGGAGCTGGCGAAACTCGCCGAAAAATGTGACGTAGCACACCGGGCTTGTGGACATATCTTGTTTCTACCTCGTTGGACTGCCTAGTAGGCAATTTTTGTCTTTTTCTTGCTTAGCTGGCAGCATGCATGTCTTTTCTTTTCTTTTTTTTAAATTTCAAATACATTATATAATTTATATAAACACACACATATATATACACATCCATTTGTATATATATATATTTGTGTATTACATATCATCACTTTCCCTCCAAAACACAATTTTTTTTCCTTGAATATCCTTCATTATCCCCAAAACTTTCCCATTTTTTAATATATACATACATATATTATATATACATCACATATATATTTTATTATTATTATTATAACAATAAAAAAATCACTCAATTTCATTTTCACCCCAAAAATCTAACAAAAAAGCATTGATTTGACTAAATGGATGTGTATATATATGTGTGTGTATATATAAATTATATAATGTATTTGAAATTTAAAAAAAAGAAAAGAAAAGACATGCATACTGCCAACTAAGTAAGAAAAAGACAAAAAATGCCTACTAGGCAATCCAACAAGGCAGAAACAAGAAATGTCCACATGCCCGGTGTGCCACATCACATTTTTTGGTGAGTTTTGCCGGCTCCGGCGAGAAAAGGAAGAAAAATGATAATTTTTTAATACTTATAGAATTAAAATTGATATTATGCAATTTATAGGACGAAAAACCAAATGAGGTAAAGTTACAGGACGAATTTTGTAATTTTGCCTGCCATGTCAGCTGCCAATGAGGCAAAAACAAGAAATGCCACACGCCCGGTGTGCCACGTCACCTTTTCCGGCGAATTTCGCCGTCTCCGGCGAAAAAAAGACGAAAAATGATAATTTTTTAATACTTATAGGACTAGAATTGATAGTATGCAAATTATAAGACGAAAAGCCAAATGGGGTAAAATTACAGGATGAATTTTGTTATTTTGCCTAATTATTAACGATGATTGTTTTCAGCAGAATTTTCGCTATAATTAATTATAAACATGTTAAATTCATTACCACTATAAGAAAAAGGAAAATTAGTGGAAAAATTGTAAGTTAGAATGCAAAAGTTGTCACTTATTTATTATATATTAAGTGACAAAAGATTTAGTTTTGTCAGCCGTAATAATTTTTACAATAACAAGAATAATGTTTAATTTACTATTATCGACCATTAATAGCACACCTATAGCAACAGTCTTATGACAATAAAAATCTTGTCGCAAATTATAATGATAATTTTTATTGTTACTATGTTGCCATTACAAGTGTGTCATTAATTGTCAATGATGTATGACAATTTAAAATATTAGTTCTGATCACTATTACGATAGACTGTGACAAAACAAAAATTATTATCACTTAAAAAATTATCATTAACAACATAATCAAATTTATTTTCAATTAATATATGTCAAAATTAGGGATATATTTACATTGTCTAGTTGCATTTTAATCACTAATGTAATAATTTTTCATCGTGTATATATGATAACATAAAAATATATAGTGACAATTTATAATATATTATCATTTAATCTGTTATTGGTGAAATCTTAATTTTTTATTGACATGAGTATATAAGTATATATATAAAATTTCAAATTTTTAATTCACCTAACTCTCATTTGAGTTAAACTATTTGATCATTTGGTTATTTGGCTATTTCTGCCTTGTCGCTCAACTCATCTCGATCATATATATATATATATATATATGGGGCGTGTTTTATAATTGCAGATCAGGAAGAGTTGTTGAAAAGAGTATTGAAGCTGATTTGCCATCTCCGGGAGTGCAGTTGCTTCCACTGAATGATCAGCATGTAAAATTACCGTTACACAATTAAAATCTTACTATTATATATATTTTCATTAATTAAACATTATATATATATATATATGGGGCTCGATCGCAGGTTGTAATGAGTAATGGAATAGTTAGCATCACATTGACATTACCAGGTGGTGCTGTCACCAATATAACATACAATGGGAGTGACAATTTGCTTCAAACCCAAGATAACAAAGAAGATGACAGAGGGTACGTAGCTATATAGATACGAATTTATATATATAATTTTAATTTGTTTAGAGGCCGTGCGTGCGCTAGCTTATATATATATATATATATATATATATAGAAATGGGGAAAAGGTACTTTAAGGGTGTAATAGCTTATATTAATTAGAGCTAGCTAGCTGAATGTAACAATATATATATATATATATATATACACACACACATTAATTGCACTAAATTGATATATACATATATATATATAGGCATTGGGATGTTGTTTGGAACAAGACAGCTGGAGGTAACGATGTGACTGACAAGTAAGCATATATATATATATATATCCATATATCAATATAGATTATAAATTGTGTTCACATTCATATATATCATATATATGTAATTAATTAATATTGATGAAGAAACAGCTGATATATGATGATGATGCTGCTGAGCAGTTTGGAGGGAACAAGTTATAAGGTCATATTGCAAAACGAAGATCAAGTTGAGGTTTCATTCACCAGAACATGGACACTTGGCAGCACAAACGTTCCTTTAAACATTGATAAAAGGCAAGTGCATGCTGCATGAACATTAATTTATATCCTAATTATCTATGGTTTTCGATTATTACTATTACTAAAATATATATGATTATGAACAATATTAATTAATTTGGTTTGGAAATTTTGACATGACATGCAATTAAATTAATTAAGCAGATTTGTAATGCTGCGTGGGTCCCCTGGATTTTATTCATATGCTGTGCTGGAACGTTTACAAGGATGGCCTGCCTTCTGCATCTCAGAAGGAAGAATTGTGTTCAAGCTTCAAGAAAACATGTACGTACCTAAAAACATGCATGCATATCCATCGATCCTTAATTAATTAGCTCGATCATCAATTCATACTAATAATTATAATTTTTTAAATTGGTAATAATTCATTCAGTAATTGTAAGAATAATCATAAAAATATTCTTAATTGGTATATCTATTTGCATGCATGCATGTAGGTTTCACTACATGGCCATCTCTGATGAGAGGCAACGAATAATGCCAATGCCTGAGGATCGAGTTACTGGTCAGGTGCTTGACTATCCAGAAGCTGTTCTCTTGACCAATCCAATTAATTCAGCGTTCAAAGGGGAGGTAACTTGTCATCCCATTAATTCTAGATCAGAATATATACAAGTGTTTCCATAATTAAATCAGGCAATCACCTCTTAAATTGAGGTTGTTTTATTACTTCGAAACACAACTAGTAGAAGAGAAGAGCGCCGCCCACACTCTGGAGTGTCAAACTTTATTGGCGCACTATTCTACACGTGTGCTAAAGTTTTTATAATATAATTATGTGAATAGGTTATCTAACACAAATTTGCATTAGGTGGACGATAAATACTTTTACTCATGTGATAACAAAGACAACAAGGTCCATGGGTGGGTGAGCAGTGATCCTCCGGTGGGCTTTTGGATGATAACACCAAGCAATGAGTTCCGCACAGGCGGGCCAATTAAACAAGATCTTACTTCTCATACTGGTCCAATCGTGCTTTCTGTAAGTATTTTCACTTGTCAAATAATTAATTCATGCATGTTGTGAAAATTATGGTGGAAAATACTTTTTAACTATTCCTTTAGCTTCTTGATATTATTCAATATTAAATAAAATATATATATATATATATATATGAAATTAGTAAGAAGCAAAGCAGAGCTAGTCATAAGAATATTGTTGTATTATTTATTAGTGAGTTCTAGAATTTGTAATTAGAAATTCATGCTTTGAATGGTTTACAGATGATCGCAAGGAATCTAATCTTTACTTCCAATTGTTTGAAAATAATTTCAAAAAGAATGGAAAAAAATTTCAGAACACTAAGCAAGTGAACAAATTAATAGAAAAGCCTTGCACAAGATATATAAGCTTGGTTGATATTTGGTATAGGTTGAAAATATTTATATTAATGCCACGCAAAAAATTTATCATTCACAAATATCAATAGTTTTTTAAAAATTGATTAACAGGTACATATAAAAGAAATAACAGTTTATATAACATAAAAGAAATGAATAAATTAAATTGAGCTTAGCTTTTGCAGTATCATAACTAACTAGCTTGTTTATTTATGCAAAGATGTTTATTAGCAGACATTATGCTGGGGAAGATCTAGCTCTCAAGTTTGGGACTGGGGAGTACTGGAAAAAGGTCTTTGGTCCAGTTTATATCTATCTCAACTCTGATGCTTCTGCAAAGACCAATCCGCCTATCCTATGGACCGATGCCAAACAAAGGGTACTACTTTTTTAATTTATATGCATGAAATCACACAACTTTTAAGAGTATTGTTGATATTAACAATGTAGGGAAGATTATGTATGGGATATATGAATCAACATCAACATTATATATATCTAGTCCCCAAGAACAAAAAAGAAAAGATTATTTGCAGTACTCATCATTCACCTTTTTTTTTTTTTTTTCTTTCTTAAATTAATAATTAATAATTATTTTGGTAATTGATCAGATGCTGAAGGAGGTAAGTAGTTGGCCATATGACTTCCCTCTTTCAGAAGACTTTTTTAAATCCAACCAAAGGGGAGCTCTAAGCGGTCAATTATTTGTTCATGACTGGTGCGTCCTTTAAACCGTAATTTAATTGTTTCATTTGGATTGTAGCTCCGCCTATATATAGCAAAATGAATTTCTTTTGTCGGTGGGGTGGGGGAGCGCGGAACTAGATTAATTGATATATTTTCTTTTTCCTTTTTCCGTTAACCAGTTATTTCATTATATACATTTATTTGTATAGTACTGCTGCTGCTGCTTTTATAGGTTTGTGAATAAGCATGCTGTGCCGGCAGCCTCAGCTTATGTGGGATTGGCACCACCAGGAGCCGCGGGCTCGTGGCAGTTAGAAAACAAGGTTTATATCATTTTTCTTCCTGTAATTATATTAATGTTGTATTTCAAATTTATAAATTAAAAAGAAAATAAAGAAAATTAAAGGGTTGGTTGACTAAGATTCTAACTTAAAGCTAATCAATAATTAGCATATTTATGTTTCAGGGCTACCAGTTTTGGACAGAAACAGACAGCAATGGAAATTTCTTGATTAAGAATGTGATACCTGGGAATTACAGCTTATTTGCGTGGGTACCTGGAATTCTTGGGGATTACAAATATGGTTCTGGCGTGACCATCACCCCAGGATCTAATGTTGAGGCAACAAACGTGGTCTTTGAGGCTCCGAGGAAAGGTCCAACTTTGTGGGAGATTGGAATTCCTGATCGTTCAGCTGCTGAATATTTCATTCCGGATCCTAGTCCAGCATTCAGGATCTATCCATACAGAATTCCCATTGAAACGTTCAGTTCAAATTTAATTTAAAATTTATTCTGCACCTAGAAAAAAATATGGATGAAAAGTTCAGTTCAAATTTAATTTAAAATTTATGCTGCACCTAGAAACAAATATGGACTTCCTCTAGCCTATGATATAGTATTGATAATTAACCCCTTTCTTTATTAACAGGTTCAGACAATATGGACTTTGGACCCGTTACAAGGATCTATACCCACAAAAAGATCTAGTTTTTACAATTGGAACAAGCAATTATAGCCGAGACTGGTTTTTCGCACATGTTACAAGGTACCTTTTTATTTGTTGTTGTTCTATTTTTCTTTATCTTTTCTTTACTTTACGATTTAATTTTAAAAAATAAAATAAAATAGAAAGAACATGGCCATCCATCATTGCACGCTCTTACTTTATTAAGTGAATTTGTTCAGGAATGTGGGAAATGGTCAATATGTAGGAACAACGTGGCAAATTTTGTTTGACCTCGAAAATGTTGACGAAGGAGATAACTACACTCTTCAATTGGCGCTCGCATCAGCAAATAATGCTGAATTACAAGTACGAAACTTCCTTTTCCTATGTATTTATTTTTTGCATGCATCAATTATACAACATGTTTGAAAGAACTAATACCAAATCAGTTGAAACAATTTTCCTCATGAAAGTTAATAAGTTACCATAAATTGTGGTCATTCTTATGAATAATTTTAATGACAATTTACCTTCTATATATGTATGAAGGTACGCTTCAACAATCCAAAATCACCTCAATATTTTACTACGGGATCTATAGGCCAGGACAATGCAGTAGCAAGACATGGTATTCGTGGGTTGTACCATTTTTACAATATTGATATAGCAGGAAATCAACTTTTGGTTGGACGAAACACAATGTTTTTAAAGCAGACGAGAAATGATGGGCCCTTCAGAGAAGTCATGTATGACTATATCCGTTTAGAAGGACCGGCATGAACATGCACGCACACATTGATGCAAGGCTTTTTTTTTTTTTTTTTTTCATCTTGTGTCATCTCAATAATATATAATAGTTTCCTAGATGTTCTCATTATATTTATGGTAAATTGGGTCTTTATGGATAAAGTCTAGAGTGATTGTAACAAATGTTATGGCCTTGATGGTTATAAATTCAAATTCAATTCATATCATTTCTTTTCTTAGATTAAACTTATATCATATAAAGATTTCATGATCATGATACCTTAAGTTTCTTAGAATAATACGAACTATGCTTTCATATGCATGTGTTACTAGCATAATATTTAATGTGGAAATCAGCTTTAGATTTCTTGGGCCAATGGATTACATTGGGATGAATTCTTTAAATTCAGTGGTGTTGATTAGAGTTGTCAATGGATCGAATTTTAATTCGAATTCGATATGAATTCAATCCAAATTTTAGAATTTTTATCCGATTAAAGTATCTTATGAATCAGACCTGATTATAAATATTCGTAATCCGAAATTAGTGAATCAGATATGGAATTAAGCAATTTGATCTGTTAAAGATCTGAATCCAAATTTAATAATTTTTTATTAAATTAATACTCTTATATATAATATTAATAAAGATTTTATTTTAAAATAAAATCTATATATTATATTGACCTACTATCTATATTAAAGTCTATATTATGCTATTAATATTGAGTCTTTATGTAGCGCCACTACTCGGGATAGCACCTAAGTTGAGGCATCACTCTGATTCAGACTTAAATCTCATACATGATTCTGAAAATAGGCCCATCATAAAAAATTTCCAAAAAATTCAAGGTTAACAATAAGCTTCAACCTAAGCACGTCTTACAAAAGTACAAGTTTCAAACCATCACAAGTTCATCATTCATCGATTCATACCTATTATAATTCATAAGTTCAAGTCAAACATCTCACAACATCTCCAAGTTCTTACTAAACATAAAAGTGTTCCATACACAAGTTTAAGCACCTATTCTATTACAAAACATATTTACATCCTTCCAAGCTTGAAGTACAAGATCATCACCAAAACCTGTCTGAAAATGTCGAGAGATATTGAGGATAAGTCCAAAGACTTAGTGAGGGGTAACTTACGAAAAATAGAAGAGATCTATCGAGGAAGGTTCAACTCAACATATCATCAAATAATTATATAGAACATGACAGATTCAGAATCAAACAGTAAACATAGCAAAATAGGAAATGCTCCTGCCTTATTGCGCCAAGACAAATTTCAGACAGACAGAATTCAGATAGGCAAAACAAACCCAAAGCATATGCATTCCAAGAAAATTATAGACATGCATTGCAGAATCACCTTATTCCAATCAGACAAATAATTTACCTAAGCGTAACAGCATGGTATATGGTGGATGCCCATACGAGCCGTATAGCGCACCGCTGATACCTAGGGGAGAGTCCCTAGCATACCACCGACACCTAGGGGAAAGTCCATAACATGCCTTATATAACCAAACACTTCGCTCGGATTGGCCTTTGGCCTATATTTTCTCCATACACATAACAGAATTCACAACCGTTTATGCAGATGCCCAGGGGAAAGTCCCTGGCGCACCGCCGATTCCCAAAATAGAACAGAAAAGCCGTCAAGGCAATATGATAGCAACTAACAGATTCAGATAAAACCAACATGGCCAAATAAAGCTGTACTGATAAACAGATATGCCAGCAAGGCATTAGAGAACGATGTAGATCAGTATAGATACAAGACAGACGGACAAACAACTGAGATACAGATAACAGATAAGGTTTTGAGCACCATAACAGATAGAAACATAATCAATATCAACAATAACCCTCACAAGGGTGTTCAAATCAGATAACAGATAGCAAATCAGAATTCCAACACATTTCAAATTTCAAACAGACAGAGCACGGTACAGAAACAGAAAACCCACACAGGGGCTTATCACAATATCAGATAAATAGGAAAGGTGCTAGATTGGCAGACCCTCACCTCTTGTAGTTACAGCAAAACAACCACAGCCTGCAATCTACTGGTCGATAGGACCCACTTCTTCGTCAATTAGTCAAAAGAATATTTCCAAATTCAAATTCGTATTCGACTCTAGTAACCTTCTAGATTTGTACCATAAGTATTCTAACATTACTAGTTTATAAATCAACATGGTGGTATAGGCTCATCGGTAGTATCTACACAAGTATTTCAATGTATCGATTATTCTAGAGTTTATCAAGACATTCTATATCGGTCCCATAAATATCATGATATCCCATTCTTAACTACAAAAGCGTATCATATCATCATCCTAATCAATCCATACCAAATAGTCCAAATTCTACAATTAATTATTCTTCGTCAAATGGCACTTAGTCTCATTACATAATTCTTAATACCATTATTAAATCCAAATTTTTGGCATGTTGCATGATGTGTCCGAGTCCACTATCAATATTCCTTTAATGGGAATCTTGCATTTACACCTCTATATATACATATCACTTATCCATTTCATCAATCTTGGCATGCAATACAAAGTCTCCAAGGTAAGACATACTATATACATATACATATACATATCAAATACAACCAAATAAATCAAAGTTTTCCACCAGAGTTTAGAAACCACAAACCGATGACACAAGTGCATTCATTGAGTTGAAGAGGTGAAACTGCCTCTCCGTTGCCACCGTGCCGCCGCCGCTGGAAAATTTCAACGCCACCACCAATCTACTCCTTTCGAGCTCCTAAATCTAATGCCGCCTTCGGTTTCAAGTTCTGCAGCCTGTATCTCTGTCCATGGAGCTCAACAACCCAAAATCTTTATTTCCTCTGCCGTGCTTTGATCTCCGTTTCTCGTCATCTCTGCTGCGCCAAACCCACATCCAACACCATATTCTGCTTCTCCACGCCGAGGGCTACCCAAACCACCCCTCAAAAGTCCAAATCGTCACTAGAAATACCAAACCCACTTGGCCGCCGTGGAAAGGGTCTTGGTCTCTCACTCTCATGGTGGCTCGTCAGGGTTTCAGTCGTGCATGTGTGGAGAAAGGTGGTCAGAAGGTGGAGAAGAGTTGTTTGAAGGTGTTGGTTTGGTGGTTGGTGGTCGCCAGTGAGAGGGTCGCTGGGGGGAATGGTGCTTGTGGGAGAAGGAGAAAAGGAAGAAGAAAGGAAAATAAGTGATCCGATTATAAATATTTATAATCCAAAATAAGTGAATCGGATATGGAATTCAGCAATTTGATCCGTTAAAGATCTGAATTCGAACTTTAATAATTTGTTATTAAATTAATGCTCTTATATATCATATTAATAAATATTTTTAAATAAAATCTATATATTATATTTTATTGACCTAATATCTATATTAACGTCTATATTATGATATTAATATTGAGTCTTTAACCTAAAAAATCAGAGGGATACTAATAAAATGTCAAATATAATAATGTATAATAGTTCATCTATGCTTTAATATAATGTGAAATAAGGGTTTAGTATTCTTATTTAACTTTTGAACTAATATATAATAAAAAAGTTGTTAAAGATTCATGTAGCACCCCACTCAGTGTAACCCCGAAGCTGAGACACCACACAGTTTAGTCTTAACCTATGAACTCATCTATCAGAAAAAGCCCATAGTAACAATTCAAAACCTATCAAGATCACAAACATATTTAACTTAACAGGTTTTACAAATCTTTTAAGTACATGACATAAGTTGTCTCTAATCACAATTCAGACTTACATATTAAAACCTCCCAAGTCGAGAAACCCTAGAGTCTAAGAGAGACCTATGCTCGTACATATTTACGATCATGGTACCATTACAAAACATATCTTCCACGCCTTCAACTCAAAATGTTCTCATCCATCACTTATACCTATATAAACCAATGAAATAGTACAGGATGTAAGTCCAAAGGACTTACTGAGGGATAATAACAAAGATAAACAATGGAGATGTATCGAGGAAAAATCAACTAAATAGACCGTAATTTACAGTCAAGTGAGCGCATATAAGAAATCAGGTAGTAACAATTTAGCAATCAGGAAACTCTCTTACCTTATTGCTCCACGAACAGATTACAGGCAGTCAGGGAACAGTCAAGTAATGCAAACTCGAAGTATATGCATTGCAACAGAATATAGCCAGACATGCACATCAGATTCTCCTTATACCAGAAAGTCAATTAGTATTGCCAAAGTATGGCAGCTTAGCACATAGTTGTGCCCATACGAACCATATAGCGTACAGCGATGCCCAAGGGGAAATCCCTAGCGCAACGCCTAATAGCTAAGGGAAAATCCCTAGTGTACCATTGATAACCAGAGGGAAATTCTTAGCATATCCCATGCATAGCGATGCCTAGGGGGAAATCCATATCGTACCATTGATACCAAGGGGAAAATCCATTGCGTACAGGTCAAGCCCTTGGCCATTCAGTTCTTCGTTCAATAATAGGTCAATAAATAACCTAGGGGGAAATCCCTAGCGCAACGCCCGATGCCTAGGGGAAAATCCTTAGCTTACTGTTGATACTAGATAAACGATTATGCCGGCAAGGTAAACAATAATAGTATAGGATAGTATAGATATCAGAACAGACAGATAGTAGAGTAATCAGATAACATGACAGTTAGGCAATAGACAGTAAGATATCAGAACAGGCAGTTAATAGAACGAGCAGATAAAATAATAGACAGATAAATATTCTGGGCACCAGAACAAACAGGAAACATAGTCATAACAGAAAGTAACCCCCACAAGGGTATTTAGATCAAATAACAGATAATTAATGAGATCTTAACAGATCACAGATTTCATTAACACAGTACAATTAGTATAGAAACTGTAACCCTCACAAGGGTTTATCACAATAACAGAAGAGTAATCAATGCCCGATTGGCAGACCCTCACCTCCGTGATCCCAAAAAAAGCCGTCTACTGCTTTGCGGGACCCACGTCGTCGTCACTTAACCAAAATAATATTTTCACATTCAAAATCCATAGTCAACTTCTAATAATCCAATTAAATCATTAATAGTCTAAAATCACCAGTTAACCAATTAATATAATAGTTTTACGACTTAAACGATACTACTGGCCCAAAATAACGAATAAAGTCATTATTGCCAAAGTAATCCCGACTTTCATATCAAGCCCTACAACGGAACATAAACTAATCCTCAATTACATATTTAACCTTATATCGTTATCTTAAATCAATAAATGGTCAAGATATCTTAATTGTCAGGATTATTTCCACTCAGGTCTCAATTTCTAAATTTAAGGTTTTCTTACTTAAATAACTTAATAAATCCCAAAATATCATAATTTGATTCAAATATAGGTCCACTAAACATTTAGAATCATACATGTGTGGCTTATATCTAAATTCCTCCCAATTATCCTAGTAACCCAATTTTATTACTTGGGTCCCAATTTCATAAAATTAGGATTTTCTCTTCCGATTAACTTAATTGATCCCAAAATGATTATACAACAACACAAATCCGAGCTTACTAAGATATCCCAATACACATGCATGATCCATCTTAATCTCCTTATCAAATTCTTTTAGCCATTCTCAACAATACAAAAGATTTGGAGGAAGTAAACGGTACACTGTATCAATTTCAAATTTCCAAGTCTTTACCCCCGATTTGCTTAACCGAACCGAAAGCATAACCATGATCAGTGCGATGAGACGAGGAGACTATCTCAAACTCGCCGCCGCCGGAGAAACCCAATTTCGCCACCAAAATGCACCTTTCAACCTCCTGAACCCAATACCCTTCTCAATTTTCTCTTTTTTCGCTGAATTGGGGTCCAATTGACTGAAGAAAATCACTGCATCAGTTTTCTCTTAATTCCACCCTTCGCCGCATCGATTTTCTCTTAATTCCACCACCGTCCGCCGCTTAAACTGGAAACTGAAGTTACCTATCTACTCCCCGAGCTGAGTTCTACCAAACCCATACCCCAGAATCCACCTTGGTCGTCGAAAAATGAAAACCCATCAACCTTCGGCGTCGATTGATTTTCATTCTTGATTTTTGGTGGCTCTGCTACTCGGTTCGTCGTGCATGTGGTGTGGATGTGAAGCTAAGAGTGAGGAGAAGAAAGTGGTTGGTATTGTCTTGAAGTTCGACTGTCATCGGTGGAAGGTTGCCGAAGGTGAGAGAAAAGGGGTGCCGCGGTGAAGAAAAGAAGAAATGGGGAGGAAAATAAAAATGTGATATATATAAGCTATTTTCAAAAATTATAAATTAACCCACAATAAAATCTGCTTAAATCAATTAGGCCCTTTCAATAATATAAATCATAGCTTTGACCTAGTTAATTCAACCTTTCCATGCAAACCCCATAGTTTTCAAATGATGTTCAATCAAGTCTTGTTTAATTCCACTTTGACCCAAAACTTTCAAATTTTTTGCAATCAAATCCTTTTCATTTATTTTTCGAGCCCTAAAACTCATTCAACCAATACCTTGATTTTTAAATCCTTATTTTGCCAAAATACTGAATTTTAGGGGTGTTACAATTCCACTATGTCGTGAATTTACTTTATATGTGTAATATTTTTACATAATTCAAAAGAGGAGAAAATATTAAATCGGCTCAGATATGGTATTGACTTACAAAGATCTTATTGGATATCAAGTCGTATTTGGATATAAATTTTGATAATCAAATTTGGATTCAAATAAGGCTGAACTGATCCACCTATTGACAGCCCTAGTGTTGATTCTTCTTGACAGTAAGTCAAATTGCTAGACCTACAGAGAATTTTGGACAATTACGAGAATCTTAGAAAGGCCCATATTTCATGGGATCATTAATAGCATTTGTAGTCACTTAATATTGGTTTTGTTTTCCTACTCATTCACATTAGTGGTCCTTATGTTGGACATCCATGATCCCATGCTTCTAGTCTTGTACCTGAAACATCAAGGCCACATTTGATTTAGAGATTGGGTAATAGTTGAGATTGTAATAGTGGGTGATACAGTGAGATTAAAAAAGTTATTGCTTTGTTTGATAGTAGAAATTGGAGTGTAGATTAGATACCACACAAAGCTTTCATCATTTGCAATTGGAAGTTTGATAGAGTCTACTATTTTTTTCATGACTATTTAGTCCTTGGTAATTAGACATTTTTTTATTTATTAGTATAAAAAACACAAGCCACTTGGTTGATTTTGATATTGGAATTATCATTCATTTGAAGAATAATTTTGATTATTTTTATCTTTTAATTCATAAAATATGCAATTATAATGATTATATTAGAAAATTAGTTATTCTTGAATAATATTAAAGGAAGCCAAGAATGATTTAAAAAAAAAAAGACTATTCTTTTGCAAAATAGTTACCGGTTTGATTTTAATAATTAATTAATAGAATTCACGTGAATGTTAGATGAGTAGGATTTTATAAAAACTATTAAGGCAGTCACATGTGAACCTCTTTGCAACAAATTTGTTAGCATGCCTCCATATATTATAGTATTTTTGAAATCATTAGTAAAATAAGAAAGATTATTCGAATTATCTCGTTCTAAACTCAGATAGACTTTGAAAGAATATCTCTGCTGGACTTACAGATGCAAGGACTTAAATGGGTTGGTAGCGTACCTATTTACAAAGAAAGGCTGGAGAAAAAAAAATCTAGAAATCAAAAGCTGGTAATTACTCATTAAAATTAAAAGTGAAAGGAGCACATTTGTGCAGTTTCTTTGTTTTAGATATAAATGTAGATACACATAAAGTCAGGAGGAAGTTAATGACCACGGACCATACACCTTTGGAAAGTTCATTATCACTAATTTAACATTATTCTAAGCTTGCCCTAAGATAAAATTAATACAAAGGCACTCCTAGATTCTGCACTGTCCTTAATGCAACATGAAAACCAATTGAAGCAAGAAAAGACTAGGAGTAATGAAAGAAAGTGTTGTCCAGAAAATTAACCCGCAATAGCAAAACCCTCTCAACATGATCGGAATATTCAGTCCACAAAATAATAGTAACTGCAGCATCCTAATTGCAAATACTCATCCCTCATGCCATACTTCAAGAACCATACAAAAACAAATAAGTGAAATAACCACTGAAGATGAACCCCCCCCCCCCAAAAAAAAAAGAAAAGGCTTCCAGCGAGTGCACAAATGATAAATATCCATTACTTTCAACTCAGCAAATGACAAAAAGGAAAGCATATAAAATTACTCTAAGTGCTTGTTTGTTTGTTCTGATATTGTATGATCGGTACATAATACAAATCAATTTCAATGTTTAGTTCATTTTTAGAAGCCTTTGATACAGTATGGCCAGATATGTATTTAAGGCCAAACTTGGCTTGTGTATCAAGACCTTGGGGTGTGAAATATTTTTTCAACCTAAGTTGAAAATAAATTGTAGTTTGTCAAATGGGATAACTATGTCAAGCAAACAATTAAAATTAGATATCAAATTATTTAAAATATGCAAACAAACATTAGATAGGATATACAATAACCCACTATCTATCCTGATCATAGGTATCATGCCTAATCCAAACACACCAAGCAAACGAGTTTTAAAAGTATAGTATTTAAATCCAACTAGCAGTACCAAACTAAAAGTACACTAAACGTTTTTATTCCAAATTCTCAAAAGCGGGCAGCATTCTAAGAATCAAACATTTTAAAATAACTCTATTTTCATAGCTTCAAATTTAATATTTTTCTTGTCCTTAAGTAAAAGTAACGAAAGAGAAAAATAAGAACAAGACAAAAAGAAACTTGAAGCAAATAAATATTAAGCTCATGCCTTATTTGAATGTACACATCATGAAAGAAAATGAGATCCCGAAAGGGAAATAAAAACATATAGATACAATTTAAATATGAAGATCTAAAACTTCCAGATGTTGGACAAAGTACCAGATATAGAAAAATGGCAGAAAACAATCAAAGAGACACCAAGGATTTATAGTGGTTTGGCAAATTTACATATACTACTTAAATCACAAGATTTAGGAAGTTTAAACTGCACTTTATTCAACAAATGGATTAGAACAAAGTACAATAAATAAGACTGACTTCTCAAAACCTCATAGGCAATGGTAAGCGTTCAACTAGCTTATTTAGAGATTGAGATAATCTGATCTTAAGAAGAATACAAGAGCGAATGATTATATAATCGTTTGACTAAGAGTAGCTCTCTTATTTTTTCTTAGTCATGTTTCGATCCTTAAATACTTGTGAGAAAGAGAGTTGATTGTTGATTCTTCGATTCCCTCAACATTGCTAGAGTGAAGCTGTCATACAAGTTTCCCTCTCTGGTATTGATTTAGCTCCTTAACATGTGCAATGATAAGATGCCATAGATGTCACTTTAAGGTAAGCTTCCAAATGTGCAATAAACGGCTACTTTCATTAAATCTGCGCATAATAGAATCAACTAACAAATATAAAAGGATGCAAAATAGGCATAATCAAAACCAAATTCGGAGGGGATCCTGACAATCTTTCCCTTTTTAATTATGCCTAATTTTGCCGTTCACCCCCTGCGGATAAGTAGGGGTGTAAACGGATCGAATACACTGTTTTCATATTTGTATCCATTTAACTTTTCGAATATTCAGATATGGATATGAATTTGATGGATATTTAAAAATGATATCCGAATTCGTATCCTTCGGATATCAGTTGAATTTGGATATATCCGTATTCGATTATAATTATTCAGATTTATTGTGACACCCCACTCCAGGTAACCTAAAGCTGAGATATCAAAACATTCCAATCAATAATTATGAACCCAAAAGACAATTCAATAGGCCCATAATCGAACATTTCAAGCTCATTAGAATTAGCAGCGGATTCCAACTTAAATAGCATGTAACATATAACACATGATACTATGGTACCTACCACAAAATCTCAAAGTCAACTTATCATAAGCAGCGGAATCAAACTTATCTAACTCGATAAACCATTAAGTAAATGCCATAATTCATGTTCTAATATAACAAAATATTTACATCCCATAAGTCATTCATATCAATCATGACGTATCACGACATCTCGCATCCATACTTAGCTATCAAATGATGCCATATATATACATTCAACACCTGATCTATTACAAAATATATTTAAAACCATCCTGGAGTCCAAATCCTTCCCTTAGTCCCTGTCTGAGAGAATCAAAATAAATTGGGGGTAAGTCCAAAGGACTTAGTGAGGGATAATTGTAAACGTAAAAAGAATCTATTGAGGAAGAGTCAACTCAACAAATTATAATTCAATAGTCATGCAGAACATATCATAAGACCAACAAGCAGTCCATGCCAATCGAACAAAACAGAAATCGTTCAAATAGACAAATCAGATCAAACATATTTTCCAATCAGACTAATCCTTCCCAAGCATAGCAGCTTTGTACCGAACTTAACCTTACATAAAATGGATTGAACTTACCCAAGTGTGACAACCTGGTGCTTAACTTGCCCAAGTGTGACAACCCGGTACAAAACTTACCTAAGCATTTCAGATCAAACTTATACAATCTAACCGAACTTACCCAGGCATAACCACCTGGTACCAATCAAACTGAACTTACCCAGGCATAACAACATGGTGTAGAACTTACCCGAGCATGAAAACCGAGTATAAAACTTACCCGAGCATGATAACCTGGTACAAAACTTACCCGAGCATGATAACCTGGTATAAAACTTACCTAAGCATATCAGATCAAACTTATACAATCAAACCGAACTTACCCAGGCATAACCACCTAGTACTAATCAAACCGAACTTACCCAGGCATAACAACTTGGTGCAAAACTTACCCGAGCATGACAACCTGGTACAAAACTTACCCGAGCATGACAACCTGGTACAAAACTTACCCAAGCATGATAACCTAGTACAAAACTTACCCGAGCATGATAACTTGGTACAAAACTTACCCAAGCATAGCTTGGAACATAACTTACCCAGCTTCATCAGCTTGGTACATAACTTAACCAGGCGTATCAGCTTGGTACATAATGCATTACCACCAGAACAATTCAATGACATATCAATCAAACTAACTTACCCAAACACGATAACCTGGTACAGAACTTACCCAAGCACAACTTGGTACATAACTTACCCAGGCATATCTTGGTACATAACTGATTACTAACAAAATGAATCAATACCAACGTACGGACAGATAACAAACAGTCATATAACAGATCGCACAGATAACATACATTCGGATAACAGATCGATAACAGTACAGATAGTTCAGAACAGTAAAGAAATGCCGGCAAGGCAACAGATAATAGAACAAACGGAACAGATAATAGAATGGTACAAATAACGGATAGGAGTTATGGGCGCCAGAACAGACAGAAACAAAATCGATATCAAAGATAACCCTCACAGAGGTGTTCAAATCTAATAATAGATAACAATCAAAATTAAACACATTTCAGATTTCAAACATAATTGAGTACGGTACAGAAATAGAAAACCCACACAGGGGCTTATCCCAATAACAAATAATTGAAAGGAGTGCCAGGTTGGCAGATCCTTACCTCCGTAACCTCAAAAGTGCTAGCACAGTCAGCAACCTATTAGTCTATGGGACCCACTTCATCGTTACCTAACCAAAAAGTAATATTTAATCAAAATCCATACTTAATCATATTAATCACAATTATAACATTAACAATCTAGAACCACTAATTTATCGATTAACACGGTATCTCATTCTTATTTCATGGTCATGGGCATAATCCTAAATTACACAATATGATTAATCCTTACGTAATCAATTCCTAATCAAATGCCATTTAATCTTATAATATAATCTTTAATACTATTTTAAATCCAAGTTTTGTCACTTTGCATGATGTGTCTGGGGGCCACTATTCAATAATCCATAGCATGGGAAACCAACACATATATATATATATGGCATATCATCATCCCCAAATTCTATTCTTGGCAAGGTACAATGTTAAATTAGGATAGGTACAACACATGCAACATATATATATTAAGGTACAACTAAATCCAAATGCCAAGGCTTGCCACCGGAGTATCAAAACCACAAACCAATTACACGGTTGCGACCGTCACGTCGAGGAGTTGAAACTTATCAGAGGTCGCCGGAGCACCGCCATCTACCGTCACCAAAAAATTATGAAATCACCACCATTGTTCTCCTTTTGACGAAAGCTTTCCAACGCCGCCCTTGGTTTATAGTTGTGAAGCCTGTAGCTACCAAAATTGGGCTCAACAGCCTTCAAGTGGGTCTTCTCCACGGGTCTCCGATCACCTTCCACCGTCACCGCCGCCGCGTAAAACTCACATGCAACACTTCCATGATGATCTCCTTGCTGAGGGCTACCCAGATCACCTCCCCGAAGTCAAGATCGTCGCCAAAAAAGTGCAAACCCACTTGCTCACCATGAATGGTATCTCGGTCCTCTCACTCGCTGTGGCTCACCGGGGTTGCTTAACCGTGCATGTGTGAATAGGTGTGGCTAGAGGGCTAGGGAGAGTTGTTTGGATGGTAAAGTGAAGTGGTTTATGGCCAGCGAGAAAAATGATGGTCGCGGTCGGAGGGGAAAAGGAAAGAATAAGAAGAAAGAAAAAAGGAAAAGTGAAGAAAAAATCCTGCTGCCCGATTTCTTTAAAAAAAAATCAAATTTTCCTATGTTGCAATTTAGTCCTTGAATTTAAGAACTCCTCAATTGAGTCCATGAAGTCACAAAAATTTCTCCTAAGCCCCCGTTGACTAGTTTTCTTCCATGCACAGCCCTTAAGTCAAGAAAATGATCAATTTAATCCTTTAAAATTACGATCTAACTCCAAAACTTCCAAAATCTTTACAATTAAGTCCTTTTAATAAAAATTATGAGCCCTAAAATTCGTTTAACCAAAATTTTGATTTTTAAAATCTGGATTTCTGAAATACTTAATTTCAGGGGTGTTACATTTATTCATATTTTATTAAACTTATTCGTGTTCGAATTATATTTTATATTCATATTCGATGATATTTATTTAGATATCTATTCATAAATATCCAAATACATGAATCTATAAACCTATAACAAATACATATTTTAATTAATAGAAGGAATTACATAATTTCATTAAAAAGAAAGCAATCAAACAAATAGCAAATTTTGTAAATAATAATAATAATAATAATTTAAACTTATTCGTGTTCGAATTATATTTTATATTCATATTCGATGATAATTATTCAGATATCTATTCACAAATATCCAAATACATGAATCTATAAACCTATAACAAATACATATTTTAATTAATAGAAGGAATTACATAATTTAATTAAAAAGAAAGCAATAAAAAAAATAGCAAATTTTGTAAATAATAATAATAATGATGATGATGATGATGATGATGATGATGACGACGACGACATTGAAGTATATTAATTACAAAGTCAACCAACAATAATTATGTTGATAAACTTTATTCTTCAAATTTTTTCTCTATATGACAATAATTTTTAATTTTTTTTTCTTCCCAATTCTTCAATTATAATTCATATATATACATACATGGATTATGAGATTTTTATTAAAAAATATAAATAATATATTATTTAATAAATATATATATATTCAGAGCAGATATTAAACGGATCAAATACGTATTTATCATATTTGTATCCATTTATAATCGAATATCTACTAATCGAATATGGATAATATCCACTTTAAACGAATGCGGATAAATTTTGTATAAACAAAAATGAATGCGAATGGTAAATAAATTTTTGAATATCCATTTACTGCGGAATAAGCATCATAAAAGATGTTGTCCCCCTATCAAAGGTAATTGCAAGTGTACTAAATATATCATAATAAACATAGTTCTGCTCCTGTCATAACGAGCATAATCATACAGTAAATCATAATTCTTCCTTATCATAATAAGCACAATCATATAACAAATCATAAAAAACTTTAGTTCAAGTTGACAAAACATAAGGTAGCAGTCCAAGGCAAAAGATGATATTCCAGAGCAAGATAATTTTCATATGATCTTAAGATTTAAGTACTAGAATAGCAATACAAGTAGACGATAATATATCTCCCCCTCATCATCAAAAAGTCTAACGATTGTCGGAACTTTTGCGAAGGGATTAATAGAGATCCTTCACTTCATGGTGAAGATCAGATATCTTATACTTACAGTAGCGAAAGTTATCTTAACAAAGGTAGTAATTTCAATAAGTTGATGACTAATGTTATCAACAATAATAGCGACAGCCTAAATAGAAGCCAGAATATCACTAGCTGGAACTTCAAATTGTTTTGGCCTTTATTTGGAAGTGATGTCTCCAACCGCAGTAGAAAGAGTGTCATTAATTGACTCCATAACAATGTAAACTGGCTTTTTGCCAGTAGCCTGGCGAGAAGTGCGCTAAGGGCAGATGGAATAGTGGTAGAAGTATAAGTGCCCTCAAACCAAATACCTTCTTCACTAATCTATATTTTCATTTTTTAAGGGTCGAAAGGTCAACAACCTTATGTTCGTCGGGCTTTTCAACCCAAGAAGGTGGAAATAAACATTTTCAAAATGAAAAAGGTAGGTAAGAAGCATTCCATAGGATAGGTTTTTAGATGAATGTTGAAGAGCAGATACCATGTTGAGCAAAATGAAGTACCTCATGTTAATTGATTTACCAATGACAGCCATATAAAGAAGGAAAACCAACACACGATTTGTGTTAGTATAGTGTCCTTACTAGTTAAAGAGCTAGAAAGTATAGTTAACATAATCAGACGATAGAGGAAAAAATAATCAATTTAAATCATTTTAGCTTTTGTCAAATCAAAACACTCAAGATTGCACCATTCACCATAAGTAAGAATTTAACCACAGAATTGCTAAGTCTTAACCATTGATTGGCTTTCTCAACATCAAAATAGATAGGTACACCAAAAACATTTGAACGAATAGAGATACTAGTAGGACCAGTACCTTCATTAACCACCATGTTGGCATAGAATAAGCAAACAATGAGTGGGTATATTGTTTCATCAATACTCATCAGAGACTTCCATTGCATTTGCTCAACCTAATGATCGATGAGAGACGGTGGATGTCAAAAAAATTTATGGGTCAACCATGGTTGATTTTGCACAGCAAAATGCTCAGCGAGAAAAAGTTCGCGGCATGAGCCATAGGGAATTTTAGAGAATTGGGAACAGATTTAAAATCCCAATTTTTGAACACTGAGTCTATGGAAATATGTAGAGGACATGTAGAGGGTAATAAAAGAGTGGGTGAAGAGCTTCACCATTGAGGATTTTGGAGAATGAAGGTGCTTGGGAGACAAGCGGGTAGATGAGCCATGACTAGTGGTGGGCGTGTTAGCAGCTAAGGTTGCAGGGTAGTGCCAGGATAGAGAGGAGCCAGATTCGTCAGAGTTAGGGGCATATGCCACAAGTTTTGAAGGAAGGGAATTGGGACTACTGTTCAAGAAAATAGGCCTGTCAATACCTAACCCAAGCTTCAAAAGTCATACCCCTACCCAATCTTATAAAAGATAACGTAATGGGTATATGTAGGGTCTATATACCCATAAATTATCTATGTACCAATGCCCAAAATTTACCCATTACCTCATAATTAAATTTAATCTATTAACTTAAAAATTATCTATACCAAAATTAAATCTATACTAATGATAAACTTTTTATATATATAAATTACAAATATTTGAATGAATAATACCAATTAAACAATTTTTTTCATTAAAAAGTTAAACTAAATTAATAAATTAACAAAATTAATTTAGGTGAAATATGTTTTTTATTTTTCTTTTGATAATTGAATAGCTACAATGACAACTAAATAGTTTTCTTCCATAAAATTAATAATAGTATAAACATTGTTAATAAAATCTATTAACAAAATTAATTTTATTAATCAATAAAGTGTGTTATAAAAACTTTATTAATGATAAATAATTAAAAATAAAGATTAATTAAATTAAATATTGATTTTTTTTCTTTTTTTCTTTTTTTGTGGGGGGGGGGGGGGATCGTATGCCAAATAATATCATTAATATATATTGAGATAATTAGTCTATACATTAAAAACATAAGTCCAATAAACTAGACCTAATGGGTCTTGGATTAGATAGGGTAGGGTTAGGGTCTTATTCTTTTAGGTATTTTAAGGTAGGGTAGATATCGGGTATTTTTATGTGGGTATTTTAGGATAAGGGCCTGGGTAGGTGAAACCCTATCCATTGACAAACCTACATGGAAGTGGCGAAAGGAAGATGACAACTTGAGCAGAGCTTCGCCATAAAAGAAGAGGAAGGATTTAATGCGGAGGAATGAGATTTTGGAGAAGAAAAACTTTATTTGGGTAGTGTCTAAACTAATTTCTCAATCTTTGAGAGATAATTAATGATCAATTTAGAGTTCCCTTTCAAAGTAGATTTTAAAAAGATACTAGGTGTTACCATTAAGAATAATCAGTGATTTATTTCCTAAATTAAAGGATATGGTAATTAGAGGGATAAGATATGTTAGTAAGGGATTAAATTAAGGAGAAAAATGTATAATACCTAAAATTTTCTTAAGAAAATGTAAACGATCTTCAAGAAGTAATTTGGTAAAAATATTAGCAAGTTGATTTTTTGTATCAATAAAGTTTACACAGAAATTTCCTTTTTGAACAAGATCTTTAATGAAATAATGTCTAATTTTTATATACTTTGTGTAATAATGAAGTAATAGAATTTTTGTAATACTAATCACGCTTTTGTTATCACAATTGATGGGAATGCCACAGAAATTTAGTCTAAAGTCACAAAGAGTTTACTTCATCCACAATACCTGTGAGCAGTAGTTACCTAATTCCATATACTCAGCTTCTGTGGTGAATAAGGCTACTACGCTTTGTTATTTACTGCACCGATTTACAAGGCATTTTCCAATGACCTGGCAAGTTCTTATGGTACTTTTATGATAGATTTTACACCTGCATAGTCAGCGTAAGAAAAACCAACTAATAAAAGAGTTCTAGATCGAGGATACAAGATACAATGTCATTTAGTTCTAGATCGATCTAAATCACATTTCACGTCTTTGAAATGTGATTCCTTGTAATTGCCTTGAAATCTTGCACAAATTTTGCACTTATATAGTCAGCATCAGAAAAACCAACTAATGAAAGAGTTTTAGATTAAGGATACCAGATACCATGGCTGGAAGTTCCTTTAAGGTATCGCAGAATTCTTGTCACATCTTTGAGATGTGATTCCTTTAGATTGCCTTGAAATCTTGCACAAAGGCTAGTGTCAAGACCGCTATCACTACTAGTCTTTGTTACACTAGCTTAATCGACTTTTCAAGCTCCTTCTTTAGAATCCAACACTCTACCTTTACATGTCTCAACTTCCTACAATAATGATACTTGATTTTCTTCTATGATCATAATTTACCTCTCAATTTGTTTTTGTTGATATTTCGCTCCTTGGACCTCGAAAAATCAGGGCAGGGGTTTCTTTAGAGTCCAACACTCTTGTTAATTTTTGACAATAAGCCCTTTACCCTAAATTTTTTAGGCCCCTCACCCACTAGACTCAAAATTGAGTAAAGAGTGATAAAAAATAAAAATAAAAAAAGCTTACTAGCTCTACCACCCCTCTACTTATGAATCTAAAACCTGAATAAGTTCACCTCTTTGAAGCTTATTTTGAAGGCGCAAAGAGTGGCAGGTTGGCAAGATTACCATAGTACTCTTTTGGAAGCTTCCTCAATTTGAACCAAGATAAATGATTCTTTAGCTTTTTTTGACCTTGCATAATAAAAAAATGAAACAATCTGAACAAATTATAGCTTAAGCATAATAAGATCAAGATACATTCAAGAATAGTAGCAAGAGACACCCTCCTACACATGACAGTATTGCCAAATAGTCTAAGCTTCGGCTCTACCTCAAGTTCCTAGGCAAAGAAACCACAAAATGCAATAGTGGAAAATTGTTGCTTACTAATAGTAGAAACTAACATGACTATTAAGCATATTAGGGGTACTGTAACCTATTGGTTTGTAAAAAGTTGTCCAATGAGAAACTACTTTAGGACCTCTTTTTGTTGTCTCTTCGGATAACTATCCCAGGCCTTTTGAAGTTTCTCTTATTTTTTTGGCAATAAATTCCTTTTGGGATACTTCTATGTCCAATACCTTCTCTTGTTGACTTATAATGGGTGAAACTGGAACTCCTCGGGGAAGGCCACAATAGTTGCTATCTCTATAAAGGTCTTGAAAATGTTGAGATAAGTTGCTATCTTGGGTGCTGGCCAAATAAGAACTCCACCACCCTAAAAATAAATATTGTACTTAATAACAAGGTTAGACTTATGCAGTCAAAATATGGTAAAGGCAGCTGAAGTCTTCTCATAGATGCCATGAACAATGTCAATATAGCCTTCCTCAAGGTACATCAAATTGAAAGATTGGTGATTATCCATAATCATCAATAAAACTATTAGGATTCTTCAATTATATGTTTTGATGGATGACATAACATGAAATATTTGTTTCCTTGTTTAAAGAAAATCATGATTTATTTCCATATTAAATCCAGTATATTACCTTGGCAAGATATTATTGGATTCTCTCACATGGTAAGTATGTTTTGGAGCCATTAATGAAGGCTAAATAATCTCCTTGCATAGAAGAATGTCATTCTAACATGGTAAGTTACTGTTATAGGTTATCTATGGAAAGTTACTGTTGGAACTTCCTACAAGAGCAAGACTCATTATTTAATCCGAAAAGATGAATTCAGAAGAACAAGCATATGCTTACAAAAATATTTAGTTCTTATTATCAGTTTTCTTGAAGTACCTTATTGAAGAAAAGAAAGCACTGCGCTGTTTACTTCCAGCTGGAACTAACATTAGCCGTGTAGTCTTTTATGTTAAAGGACTTTGGAATATTCCTTCCCTTCTGTTGTATCCGTTTGTTTAATATAGTTTCAGTTGGTTTGAATTGCTTATTCATATTTATTGAACTCATTTGTACTAATTCTCTTTGGAATTATTAGCGAAATTTTCAAATTAAAATCCTAAGTGAAAGCTTAGGTAGTGGATTAGGCTTGTCGAACCACTATAAATTCGTGTTTGCTTCTTTTATTACTTACTACCTTTTTATTCTGTTCGAAACTTTTAGTTTTCTCTGGAACTTCCGGGCTTTTGTTGTACGAATATAATTTTTATGTCAATTCCAACTCATCTCCTCTTGGGGCCTTATTTTCTAACAAAAACAATGCTCATTGGTTGGCCACAAGGTGCGGACATTAAAGGAGTACCTTATTTGTCATCATGTTGGCGAATTGTAGGACATAAGGGAGGTCTTTTAAAGTTATCCCCACATTTTCAAAAATACTTTTATCATGGCAGAAATAAAGAAAATCAAGAAGACTCTCTTTCTAGAGCTGATAAAATCGTGAAAAGGTTTGTTTACCATTTTCCCTTGCAAATCCTTCAACCCTCACAACAAAAAAGGAACAAAGTTATCCCTAAGCCTTGTTAAAAAGACAGTTGAAGAAAATATGATTGCAACCACATTTGAACTAACCAGACGATAGGCGTCTCTCTTCTTAACCATCTTCCTCATTCCATTATATAGACTAGCCAAATAATTAAAGCTATGGTGATCTTCTCGCCCCAAGCCAAAACAAATGCCACCTAAGAACTCTATTGTTTCGAAAGATGTGCTAACACAATGAACATAGCGGGATAACTAGAAACACAGTAAGTGAATTTGTTCTTCTAAATCTATAACCAGACCTTTCAGCAAACTAATTAATGGTCAAAATAGAACATGCTATCAACATACCTACTGTAGATAAATGGCTAAAATTCCTAGCCTCAACCGACGATGACAACCTCACACCAAAGTGGGGTCTGCCATTGGGAAATGCTAGCAATAGCTTAACATCAAAAAGAGTCGGGGTTATGGAACCAACGAAAAAGTGGAAGTAGTTGTCAAAAACATTCCAAAAGCAAAGGATCACTTGAAGTAGGCAAAAATCTTACTTTCAAACAAAGCGACTTGTGCCACACTTCAAAATGGGTGAGCTTGACATAATAGCTCTAGCTTACCCATTTCTTGTGAATGGTCAAAGTAGTTGACCAAGGCGATTTCTAAAGTCCATATTGGATCTATATATAGGCAAGCCGACACAATATCTTTCCTTTGGTCTTTAACACTAGGTCCTCAAAAGATTTCTTTCCTACTAGAAGATCGAAAGTGAAGGCCTTACGTAGTGAGATCTTGCATCAAGCTCAAAATGGCCATTTATTCGAATAAATTGGGAAAATTAGAAAATTAGGGTTTGTTCATGTTGAACTTCTAATTGATGAAAGTCTTGCTTGAGCGAAAAAAAAAAGTTTATCGAGCATGACAATTTTTTAAGAGCTACCAAATAGATATGCCTCATCAGTACAACTACCAGGCAATAAAAAGACGCTTCTCAAAGAAGGCACTTCAATTAATCTATTGATGCTTGTTGTCAAATTCAAAATAGTATATATAGTATGAGATATACATTTTTGGCCCCATTTTTATAACTTTTCACTAAGTCTAAATCAAACTGAACATTTGATCAAAAATTACAAGGAGTATTGTTTGTACCAAAATTAATTTTTCCTAGGCAAAGAATGAAGGTATAAAACCCACAAGTTTGTAACTTGTACTTAGTGTTTGTAGGGTTGATTCACCGCAAAAGCCCATACATGATAAAAAGACATCTACCCTACACCAATAAGCCATGTGTGCATATTATACTAGTTTTTTCAGGAAATCAACTTGAAGATTCTTGGAGATCGTGGAGTATCCAAGAGACAAGGCTCATCCTGAACAAAGAGAGATCTTCCAGACTCAATTTGGTGTATTCGTTGTTTGTACTATTCAAACTAATGTCATTTTTAATAACACACAATCACACATCAACGCATTCAATCTCAAGAACAAATTTCTTTGATGTAACAAGTTTTTGCTATTAAGTTCTTCTGGTAGCTCATGCTTATATTTTATATTTAGTGCTTTCTATTAGGCAATCACATTTTCTTAAGTGTTTCTTGGAAAAGTTCACTCTATTTCTCTGTGTATTTTAAAAATCAACTCAAAGACCAATAGCACTCATGTGGAATTTGAATTGTTTAAACATCCTATAATCAGTTACACGAAGAACCTTGGAGGAGTAAACTTGCTAGACTTCACTCAATTGTTTGAAGAAGTTTAGATTCATGGACACTCAATTTATAAAATTTATATTCTTATTTGCTATTGTGAATTCATGAACACATATTGACTGACATACCTCGAGCATTCATGAAATTTAGTTTTTAATTTTCAAAGCAAATACATCTACATCAATTTGGTAAACTTTAATTTATTAAGCTAAGGAGGATACATAAATGATGTGGTACTAATAAATAAGTTAATCAGTTGTATGATCATATCTATATCTTGGCAGGTCCAAGATCTATAGCTTTTAACAATGATGTGGACCTAGGGCTTATGGATTTAATGAAAAACAAACCAACCAAATAAAGCCACATGTATTTGGTCAATCATCGCGTACGTACTATAAATATTTGTATTTCTAACACTTTGAGGGATGTTGGAAAACCCACACTTGATACTAATTTACTCTTATTTGCCTTCAATCTAGAATTTGACATTATTCACTTGAGCACTAGAGAATTTTCATTGGGCGATCCTAGTAACCTAATATGTTTATGAATTTCAAGCTCAACAAGTAGTGATAGCCGTACCCAATGATTAGGTCCGAATTATCTGTCTCAAAAAATCTATGTGAATTATATTCTATCATCATGTAGTGTAGACATGTTTGCACCTTAATTCGAAGTGATATTAGATAAGCCAGAGGTGAAATAACACTAGTGTCATGTTCTAAAGGTTGCTAATATTGTCACAACTGAAGTTATTAATGTCTTGTGCCTTGCCCTTTATAGTGGAAACTTAACAACAATGACGAATTCAGACATCAAGAGTTTTCAATGTAGCTGTTGGAAATAATTGCACATAAACAGTTAATATCAAGATAGGTAGATCCATGTTATCTTTTGTTCAACAGAAGTTTTCACGAACACCAACTCAAGTCTAAATTAAGTTCCTTGCCAGTCTTTGAATGAACATGGATTCCAAGTTAATTGACTTGAACAACTCCCAATTACTTTCTACCCGCTTCGTGGGATAGCTGCTAGAGCTTCCACTAATTTACATGCCTTAACACTTAGGAGATAATTTTGTGACACTCCAAGAAGAATGAAGAGAGAAAACTAATGAATAGAGAGAGAAACTAATGAATGTAGAGAGAGATGTAAAGAGTGAATACAAAAAATTGTGTATTCTAAACTCCCAAGGAGAGGGCCTTTTTGTAGGGGCAGAGTCTTTTAAAAGTTCAATTTAATTAGGAATATCAATAGAGATATGAATAATCACTCTCCTACACAAGGAAGAGTTATTCATCTAGGTATGGATGAGTACAAAGAAGACTTCTGATTTGACAAGAAGTGTAATTCTATCTAAATATAGCTAAAATCCTTTCAAAGATGAATATTTATTGGGTCAAAAATCCAAAACCAGAGCCAATTCATAACAACAACAATTTGAATACATTGGTGAAGGAATTGCTTGAGTGATAACTTGGAGAAAGTGAACAGTCTTATACATTATCATATTTGTAGGCTAACTTTTAAATTGATCAAGATTATGTGTAAGGAAAACATATATCGGTAACTGGTAGCAAAAGGATAAATTCATGCTGACACTTATCTATTTTGCTCAAGTAAAATAAGTGCGCCTTTTGTGATTGTTCCACAAAAGATAATTTAATCTTACAAAGAATGTTACTATACATCTGGAATTTTGAATATTTGCTGGAATTTATTAATTTGAAAACAAAATGCAATTTTCATAAAGGGAATATTTGCAATTATAGTGAGTCTATATTTGCTAAGATATCATACACTACAAAAAAAAGGACATTAGTGACCGAAAAATCGGTCACTAACAGGTTTAGTGACCGATTCAATTGGTCACTAAAACCCTCATCACTAATTTGTCTCGGTCACTAATTAGTGACCGATTAGTAACCAAAATGGCGGTCACTAACTATTTAAAAAAGTTTGAAAAAATTTGTGTATGTTACTAGACGGTCACTGATCAGTGACCGAATTTGTGACCGCATATTTCGGTCACTAATTTGAATGAGTGAAAAATATTTCTCTTCAACTTTGCTTTCTCTTGGATTCGAACTCAAGACCTTTGCTATGCTCAAATGAGTAACTAACCACTACACTACATGCATTTTCATGCATTTGTTTCAACAATATAATATATATATAATATTTACAAGTTAAAAAGTAATTATAATATTCTTATGTATAAGTTACTATTATTTTACATTTTAAAATTTTAAAAAAATAGCAATTATTCATTTAATATTTGTGTAATATTTATACGATAAAATAATGCACTGTATTTTTTATTTATAACTATTACTTTTAAATTTTAGGTATATTTTATCATAATATATTATAAACATATTAAAAATAGTATATACATACTAATAGGCATAGTGATAAATAGTTTTTTATATATATAATAAATTCTAATATTTATTACTATTTATAGTAGTAAATAGTTTACGCATATATATGGTAATATGTATATGTACTTATACATACAAATTAATATATAATATTATTAATTATATTGTAAATATTTATTTATAACTATTACTTTTAAATTTTAGGTATATTTTATCATAATATATTATAAACATATTAAAAATAGTATATACATACTAATATGTATAGTGATAAATACTTTTTTTTTCTTTTTTTACATAATAAATACTAATATTTATTACTATTTATAGTAATAAATAGTTTACACATATATATGGTAATATGTATATATGCTTATACACACAACTTAATATATAATATTATTAATTATATTATAAGTATTTATTTACTCGTAATACATGTATATATATTATTGGTGTGTATATATTAATTAATTCTCGTTTTTTTTCTTTGTATAAGAATATCATTCTTGTTTATTTCTTTGTGTATCTATATATATATATATTTATTAATAAATTAATGTTCAATTATATGGATATTATATAGAAATATTTACTGGTTATATATTTGTGTATGTATGTATATTTTTATCTTTTTTATATATACATATATTATTATCAAATATATATATATATGTTAATAGCAAACATAATATTTTATTACTTATATAAGTGTTACATAAATTTTATGCTTTCATATTACACGAATATACAAAAAATAAAATTTTATATTTGTGACCGTTTATTGATTGAAAAACGTGGTCATTAATTAGTGACCACTTTATACCGTCATTAATAATGACTGCTTTGTGCGGTCACTAATATTAGTGACTGAAAAAAGAGTTCGGTCACTAATTAGTGACCGAATTAGTGACAGCTTTGTGCGGTCACTAATATTAGTGACTGAAAAAAGAATTCGGTCACTAATTTAGTGACTGTTTTTCTGCGGTCACTAATTCGGTCACTAATCTTTTTAAAATATTATATTTAAATTGATCATTAATCAGTCACTAAAGCTCATTTTTTTGGTAGATAGAATATGAATGTATTTACATAAATTTGTAGGGTTCACTGATAGGCAGTTTTGATTCCTCCCAAAAAAAATGAAAAACAAAATTACCTACATGATAGACAATATTAGTGTTACATATGACATGAGATTATTACAAGTTATGATATAATTTCTAGAGTTGAGGATTATTTAGACATTGTATATATTCAGACTTCCTATTTTTCATTTTCACTCATAATTAACCATTGGGCAGTAAATTATTTTGTTTTTACGAAATATTAATCAATAGTTGAATACTTAGAGGGTGTTTGGGTGAGCTTATAAGCTCTTCTAAATACCTTATAAGATATTTAAAAATTTATAAGATGACAAAAAGTGTTTGGTAAATTTTTTTTAAAAAAGCTTATAAGATCCTAAACTAAGATGTTAGGATCTTATGAGCTCTTTTAAAAAAAGTAAGGAGACCCTAACTGATTTCTAAAATCTTAACAAACTCCTTATTTTTAACCATTTTAATAATAAATTTTTTATTATTAACAGCTTATAAGCTCCAAAATCTTATTTTATCCGAACACCTCAACAATTTATTTTAAAAATAAGATCTAACATCTTATAAGATCTAAAAATATCTTATACAATGTAGGAGTTTGTAAGATGTTTTAAATAAGTTTAGCCAAACACTCTCTTAATATGATCATCAGCCCAACATATAAAAGAATTTTTTCTGCTACTTCATTAAATTAAAAATGAAAAGTACTTACAACAAGAAATCAAATATTCATGTGAAAATGGCTAAAGAAAAGAGAAGAGGTCGGCCGTACCTTAAATGAAAAGGTTAGACAACATTCGATTATGGGACAAAAGTTTTTTAATAATTACAATTTATAAAAAATATTGTTAAAAATTTTAGAGTTGAAATTGTAGGCTGAGTAGGTGAAAAGGAGAAAGTTAAAATAAAGTAAAGTATTTCCAGTGGCCCAATTAACAAATAAAAAGAAAAAGAAAATAAATACAGCTTTGAGTACAGACGAAGCAAAGTCTACTTCACAAGCATTTAAGATCCAAGAAACAGCATTTAAGATCCAAGAAACAGACCAAAATGATGAAATTCTTGAAATTTTTTATTTAGCGTGCACGTTCGCGGTGCCTTTTTATCCAAATTGAAAACCATCTACACCTTTAATTTCTTTTTTCCTTAAGCTACGAAGAGTGCGATAATTTTTTTTTTCTTATTTATATAGACATATATTAGAGATTTTTAATGTTCGAATATTTAATCTTACACTTTATGTATGGGGCTTATACTATTGGGTTAAGGACCACTTGATTAATGCGGTAATCGGTTGCTATTCCAACTAACTTACATGTATATTTTAATTGATTTATTTTGCCACTCTTATTAAAACTGTAATTTCTATGCTATTTTCCCTAGCTAGTAGCAAATGAATTTATGGATATTGACTTAAAATATATTTTGCATTTATTAACTATCATAAACTAAGAAATAAAATAATATATATGTTTTATTAAAGAACGGCTTGCATAATTTCTATCATTTACTAAAATTTAAGATCAACATATATTGTAAACATTAGACTCTAATTAGATACTCGACTAAAGAAACACTAGGTAGGTACCAAATCAAATATCATCAAGGAAATACATACAGTCTCCCTCTGTATTTTTTATACACCATATATGTGTATATAAATGAAAACAAGGTATGATCGAACAACTTATCACAGGTTATAGTTACAATTTTTATTACTACTAAATTAACAATATACATGCATTATTAATTATTAATAGTAAAATTATAAAACACTAATTTTTGTTATATGAATATGATGATAACAATTAATGAAGAAAAAGTTAAAAAACCATTTTGCCCTTGAATGGTTGCCAAAATGTCCGTACGAGACAAGATTAAATTTTAGCCAATATGTTGCCCGGACAAGATTAAATTTGTCTTTTCGTCCATGATTTCATCTTTATTTGCTAAGAGTTTATAAATCTCTTGGAGCGGTATTGTATTTTCATGTTGGTGCAATATTAATCTAATACTTTTCACACAAAAATGCAGGAAAACATAGAAAGGATGGGAATGTCGATGTTGCTACTGGTTTTGCAGCTATTCATTTTATGTGCTGATTCTCAGAATTTCATGAACAGGTGAGTTGAGCCATATGTAGGTATGAAGTAGTAGTTTCTTAGGTGAAAATTTTTGGTATTGAAATTTCTTAGTGCGTGATCTTGGATACATACATACATACATATATATATATATTCTTTTTCAGATAATAATGTTACTAATTAATATATAAATTAAGAGAAAATAGTTCTAGGCAATATAAAACGTAGGCAGGCCACGCATTAATAGTGGCTTGCATGATCAATTCTTTTTTAATCCTTGATGGATAACTTATTTCTACGTTCGATGACTATTTCTTCAATTTGCAATATATATGCGGCGGCCGCGGCTCTTCCGACTCTAACTTCTTTTTTTTTTTTTTTATTTATTATAATTTTTCTGAAAAAGTATTTCTAAAAATGTTAGGTTGTGTTTGGTTTTATTTTCATTTTCAATTTTCACTTTTCATATTTTCATGCATTTTTAATTTTGGTATCGAAGTGTGCGTGGAAATGAAAGGACAAATCACATAATTAGCCTCTAAAGTCTTACTCTAAAATCACTTTAATCCTCACTTTTCAAAAGTTCATTTTTTAGTCATTGATGTTAATATATCATTTCATTCTAGTTCTCAAAACCACTTTTCAAGGTATTTGGCCAAAAAAATGATTGATTGATATTTTTAAGGACAACATTGTTAATTTAAAGTTTTATATTCCACTTTAGTCCCTATATATCACTTTTTCTTTAGGCAAATTACATTTTATCCCCCGGAAAAATGGAAAAGGGCAAAAAAAAAAAACCTTTACAAAAAAATAGACAAAAAAACCTCCTTGTGATCTTGAAAATTATGTATACCGCGTCTTGCTCCTGATTTGCATCAATTTAACCCTAATTTCAGCATATAAAGATTATACTATTATTAGTTATTTCATATATATATATATATATTTTTAAGTATATTTTCATGTATCTTCTTTTATCCCTTTAAACTTAAAAACTATTTTTAATTTTTGTATTTTCATTTCTCTAATTTATTATACTTTTTCATTTTTGTATGTATTATATATAAATATATAATATATACAAATATATAACATATTTATGTATATATTTATTTTACATGTATATATTATATATCGGTATATAATATATATTAATAAATAAATATAAATATATACATAAATATATAAATATACTATATAGTTATATTTATATAAAAAATCCACCAACTTATGCACCCTCTGCAACCTCCATTCCTAACCCCAACTACCCCGCCCCCACCCAGCCATGTAGTCATTTGCACGGACGGGGCCATGGCAGCCGTGCAGACACCTGCGCGAACAACGACCGTGGCATGGCTGCTGTTTTTGAAGCTGCCATGGCCACTGAACCCCCTTGAAAAATAGCAACCATGGCTATTGTTCTCTAGACTACCATGGTTGTACCTCCATTGTAGCCACTGTTGTTTACGTCAATAATTCATTCAAATTGTTCTTGAAATAGTTGTTCAATAACTCCAAGAAAATGAATATTTATGATATTAAATCCATTAATTGTGTATTTTTGATTGATTGAGCTAACAACTAAACATAAAAATGCTTGTGTGTCCTGGGACAATGTGGCCTTAGCACAGAGTGATGTTTGTAGATTTGAAAATGGATAACTTCGATGAATAGCAAAGAATGTGGCACAATTTCTGCAAATTAAAAAGTATTTTAGTACTTTGATCATGTAATTATCAAATATATTAGGAAATGTAGTTGTGCACATTAAAAAAAAAAGGAAAAAAAAAGTGACGTAGGGACTAAAGTGGGTCATAAAACCTCAAATTGACAATTTAGTCCTAAAAATGTTAAAATTGTGATTTTGAGGACTAAAATGAAACGATATATTAAAAGATAAACTTTTGAAGATTGAGAATTGAAGTGATTTTAGAGTAAAACTTTAGAGACTAATTATATCATTTGCCCAAAATTAAATTGTGTTTGGTTTAGCAAATGAGATTATATATATTTAAAAATTGTAATGTTGAATTGATTGTAGGATATAGATAGGTGTCACTGAAATTTATGTGGAAAAGATATTTTAATGGTGATGTGATATATATATATATATATGTATATATACTGATGAGTTGGGAAATGAAATAGATTTCCGCCCAAATAAAAATGAAAATGGAAACCCAAACAAAGCCCGTTTGGTTTCATTTTCACAGTCTTCTTTTTTTATTTTTTACTATTTAAAAAATGAAATACATCACTTTAATTTTTATACATTTTTATTTTCAAAACACATTCTCCAATAACTTATATATATATATATATATATTCTCTCTCTATTCTATTATTTCTATCTCTCTCTACCTACAACCTATTAAAACCAATATAATTATTGTTTTTCCAATAATTCATCCAAATACAAACTCATTTTTAACTCATTTCTACAAACTAACTTTTCAAATTTTAAAAATGATGGAAGTGGAAATTGGAAATATAAATGAAACCAAACGGGATTGAAATAGTAAATGGGCCTGAAATTAAAAACGAAAAGAAGACAAAACAGATTTAATCCACATAAAACTAAAGTGCATCTATTGTAGTAATATTATTCGATCTGTTTTAAATTTATTGTCCTCGAAAAGATCTTGAATTCTAAACCAAATTCTTTACCCGTGAAAACTATCCTCTCACTTAAATATAAATATGCAATATCATGAATTCTCAGCTATTATATTTAAAGGCAGTAGTCACAACAAGAAAAATAATTATTACTAACACAATGTCAATGACAATGTGAAAATTATCAGTAATAATATATATTACATGATAATAACTGTAACTTGCTTGACTCTTCCAAACTTTGTAGTGATAATAACCAATAGTTAGATTTTAACTATTTATAATTAGGCCCATGCGTAGTGAAAATTTATAATGGCGTGCTTGGCAACAATTATCGACATGCATAGTGACAATTAATGAACAGAATATTCTGTTCAAATTGTTACTCATGAATTTAGTACTACATGTACACATGTATAATGACAATCAAATAAATCATATGTGGTAAGATTTTTGTTGTTAATAATTATTAAGGCAAAATTACAAAATTCGTCCTGTAATTTTACTCAATTTGGCTTTTCGTCCTATAATTTGCATACTATCAATTCTAGTCCTATAAGTATTAAAATATTATCATTTTTCGTATTTTTTTCGTTGGAGACGGCGAAACTCGCCGAAAAAGGTGACGTGGCACGCTGGGCGTGTGGCATTTCTTGTTTTTGCCTCGTTGGCAGCTGACATGGCAGGCAAAATTACAAATTTTGTCTTGTAACTTTACCTCATTTGGTTTTTCGTCCTATAAATTGCATATTATCAATTCTAATCCTATATGTATTAAAAAATTGTCATTTTTCATCCTTTTTTGGCTGGAGCTGGCGAAACTCGCCGAAAAATGTGACGTAGCACACCGGGCTTGTGGACATATCTTGTTTCTACCTCGTTGGACTGCCTAGTAGGCAATTTTTGTCTTTTTCTTGCTTAGCTGGCAGCATGCATGTCTTTTCTTTTCTTTTTTTTAAATTTCAAATACATTATATAATTTATATAAACACACACATATATATACACATCCATTTGTATATATATATATTTGTGTATTACATATCATCACTTTCCCTCCAAAACACAATTTTTTTTCCTTGAATATCCTTCATTATCCCCAAAACTTTCCCATTTTTTAATATATACATACATATATTATATATACATCACATATATATTTTATTATTATTATTATAACAATAAAAAAATCACTCAATTTCATTTTCACCCCAAAAATCTAACAAAAAAGCATTGATTTGACTAAATGGATGTGTATATATATGTGTGTGTATATATAAATTATATAATGTATTTGAAATTTAAAAAAAAGAAAAGAAAAGACATGCATACTGCCAACTAAGTAAGAAAAAGACAAAAAATGCCTACTAGGCAATCCAACAAGGCAGAAACAAGAAATGTCCACATGCCCGGTGTGCCACATCACATTTTTTGGTGAGTTTTGCCGGCTCCGGCGAGAAAAGGAAGAAAAATGATAATTTTTTAATACTTATAGAATTAAAATTGATATTATGCAATTTATAGGACGAAAAACCAAATGAGGTAAAGTTACAGGACGAATTTTGTAATTTTGCCTGCCATGTCAGCTGCCAATGAGGCAAAAACAAGAAATGCCACACGCCCGGTGTGCCACGTCACCTTTTCCGGCGAATTTCGCCGTCTCCGGCGAAAAAAAGACGAAAAATGATAATTTTTTAATACTTATAGGACTAGAATTGATAGTATGCAAATTATAAGACGAAAAGCCAAATGGGGTAAAATTACAGGATGAATTTTGTTATTTTGCCTAATTATTAACGATGATTGTTTTCAGCAGAATTTTCGCTATAATTAATTATAAACATGTTAAATTCATTACCACTATAAGAAAAAGGAAAATTAGTGGAAAAATTGTAAGTTAGAATGCAAAAGTTGTCACTTATTTATTATATATTAAGTGACAAAAGATTTAGTTTTGTCAGCCGTAATAATTTTTACAATAACAAGAATAATGTTTAATTTACTATTATCGACCATTAATAGCACACCTATAGCAACAGTCTTATGACAATAAAAATCTTGTCGCAAATTATAATGATAATTTTTATTGTTACTATGTTGCCATTACAAGTGTGTCATTAATTGTCAATGATGTATGACAATTTAAAATATTAGTTCTGATCACTATTACGATAGACTGTGACAAAACAAAAATTATTATCACTTAAAAAATTATCATTAACAACATAATCAAATTTATTTTCAATTAATATATGTCAAAATTAGGGATATATTTACATTGTCTAGTTGCATTTTAATCACTAATGTAATAATTTTTCATCGTGTATATATGATAACATAAAAATATATAGTGACAATTTATAATATATTATCATTTAATCTGTTATTGGTGAAATCTTAATTTTTTATTGACATGAGTATATAAGTATATATATAAAATTTCAAATTTTTAATTCACCTAACTCTCATTTGAGTTAAACTATTTGATCATTTGGTTATTTGGCTATTTCTGCCTTGTCGCTCAACTCATCTCGATCATATATATATATATATATATGGGGCGTGTTTTATAATTGCAGATCAGGAAGAGTTGTTGAAAAGAGTATTGAAGCTGATTTGCCATCTCCGGGAGTGCAGTTGCTTCCACTGAATGATCAGCATGTAAAATTACCGTTACACAATTAAAATCTTACTATTATATATATTTTCATTAATTAAACATTATATATATATATATGGGGCTCGATCGCAGGTTGTAATGAGTAATGGAATAGTTAGCATCACATTGACATTACCAGGTGGTGCTGTCACCAATATAACATACAATGGGAGTGACAATTTGCTTCAAACCCAAGATAACAAAGAAGATGACAGAGGGTACGTAGCTATATAGATACGAATTTATATATATAATTTTAATTTGTTTAGAGGCCGTGCGTGCGCTAGCTTATATATATATATATATATATATATAGAAATGGGGAAAAGGTACTTTAAGGGTGTAATAGCTTATATTAATTAGAGCTAGCTAGCTGAATGTAACAATATATATATATATATATATATACACACACACATTAATTGCACTAAATTGATATATACATATATATATATAGGCATTGGGATGTTGTTTGGAACAAGACAGCTGGAGGTAACGATGTGACTGACAAGTAAGCATATATATATATATATATCCATATATCAATATAGATTATAAATTGTGTTCACATTCATATATATCATATATATGTAATTAATTAATATTGATGAAGAAACAGCTGATATATGATGATGATGCTGCTGAGCAGTTTGGAGGGAACAAGTTATAAGGTCATATTGCAAAACGAAGATCAAGTTGAGGTTTCATTCACCAGAACATGGACACTTGGCAGCACAAACGTTCCTTTAAACATTGATAAAAGGCAAGTGCATGCTGCATGAACATTAATTTATATCCTAATTATCTATGGTTTTCGATTATTACTATTACTAAAATATATATGATTATGAACAATATTAATTAATTTGGTTTGGAAATTTTGACATGACATGCAATTAAATTAATTAAGCAGATTTGTAATGCTGCGTGGGTCCCCTGGATTTTATTCATATGCTGTGCTGGAACGTTTACAAGGATGGCCTGCCTTCTGCATCTCAGAAGGAAGAATTGTGTTCAAGCTTCAAGAAAACATGTACGTACCTAAAAACATGCATGCATATCCATCGATCCTTAATTAATTAGCTCGATCATCAATTCATACTAATAATTATAATTTTTTAAATTGGTAATAATTCATTCAGTAATTGTAAGAATAATCATAAAAATATTCTTAATTTGTATATCTATTTGCATGCATGCATGTAGGTTTCACTACATGGCCATCTCTGATGAGAGGCAACGAATAATGCCAATGCCTGAGGATCGAGTTACTGGTCAGGTGCTTGACTATCCAGAAGCTGTTCTCTTGACCAATCCAATTAATTCAGCGTTCAAAGGGGAGGTAACTTGTCATCCCATTAATTCTAGATCAGAATATATACAAGTGTTTCCATAATTAAATCAGGCAATCACCTCTTAAATTGAGGTTGTTTTATTACTTCGAAACACAACTAGTAGAAGAGAAGAGCGCCGCCCACACTCTGGAGTGTCAAACTTTATTGGCGCACTATTCTACACGTGTGCTAAAGTTTTTATAATATAATTATGTGAATAGGTTATCTAACACAAATTTGCATTAGGTGGACGATAAATACTTTTACTCATGTGATAACAAAGACAACAAGGTCCATGGGTGGGTGAGCAGTGATCCTCCGGTGGGCTTTTGGATGATAACACCAAGCAATGAGTTCCGCACAGGCGGGCCAATTAAACAAGATCTTACTTCTCATACTGGTCCAATCGTGCTTTCTGTAAGTATTTTCACTTGTCAAATAATTAATTCATGCATGTTGTGAAAATTATGGTGGAAAATACTTTTTAACTATTCCTTTAGCTTCTTGATATTATTCAATATTAAATAAAATATATATATATATATATATATATGAAATTAGTAAGAAGCAAAGCAGAGCTAGTCATAAGAATATTGTTGTATTATTTATTAGTGAGTTCTAGAATTTGTAATTAGAAATTCATGCTTTGAATGGTTTACAGATGATCGCAAGGAATCTAATCTTTACTTCCAATTGTTTGAAAATAATTTCAAAAAGAATGGAAAAAAATTTCAGAACACTAAGCAAGTGAACAAATTAATAGAAAAGCCTTGCACAAGATATATAAGCTTGGTTGATATTTGGTATAGGTTGAAAATATTTATATTAATGCCACGCAAAAAATTTATCATTCACAAATATCAATAGTTTTTTAAAAATTGATTAACAGGTACATATAAAAGAAATAACAGTTTATATAACATAAAAGAAATGAATAAATTAAATTGAGCTTAGCTTTTGCAGTATCATAACTAACTAGCTTGTTTATTTATGCAAAGATGTTTATTAGCAGACATTATGCTGGGGAAGATCTAGCTCTCAAGTTTGGGACTGGGGAGTACTGGAAAAAGGTCTTTGGTCCAGTTTATATCTATCTCAACTCTGATGCTTCTGCAAAGACCAATCCGCCTATCCTATGGACCGATGCCAAACAAAGGGTACTACTTTTTTAATTTATATGCATGAAATCACACAACTTTTAAGAGTATTGTTGATATTAACAATGTAGGGAAGATTATGTATGGGATATATGAATCAACATCAACATTATATATATCTAGTCCCCAAGAACAAAAAAGAAAAGATTATTTGCAGTACTCATCATTCACCTTTTTTTTTTTTTTTTCTTTCTTAAATTAATAATTAATAATTATTTTGGTAATTGATCAGATGCTGAAGGAGGTAAGTAGTTGGCCATATGACTTCCCTCTTTCAGAAGACTTTTTTAAATCCAACCAAAGGGGAGCTCTAAGCGGTCAATTATTTGTTCATGACTGGTGCGTCCTTTAAACCGTAATTTAATTGTTTCATTTGGATTGTAGCTCCGCCTATATATAGCAAAATGAATTTCTTTTGTCGGTGGGGTGGGGGAGCGCGGAACTAGATTAATTGATATATTTTCTTTTTCCTTTTTCCGTTAACCAGTTATTTCATTATATACATTTATTTGTATAGTACTGCTGCTGCTGCTTTTATAGGTTTGTGAATAAGCATGCTGTGCCGGCAGCCTCAGCTTATGTGGGATTGGCACCACCAGGAGCCGCGGGCTCGTGGCAGTTAGAAAACAAGGTTTATATCATTTTTCTTCCTGTAATTATATTAATGTTGTATTTCAAATTTATAAATTAAAAAGAAAATAAAGAAAATTAAAGGGTTGGTTGACTAAGATTCTAACTTAAAGCTAATCAATAATTAGCATATTTATGTTTCAGGGCTACCAGTTTTGGACAGAAACAGACAGCAATGGAAATTTCTTGATTAAGAATGTGATACCTGGGAATTACAGCTTATTTGCGTGGGTACCTGGAATTCTTGGGGATTACAAATATGGTTCTGGCGTGACCATCACCCCAGGATCTAATGTTGAGGCAACAAACGTGGTCTTTGAGGCTCCGAGGAAAGGTCCAACTTTGTGGGAGATTGGAATTCCTGATCGTTCAGCTGCTGAATATTTCATTCCGGATCCTAGTCCAGCATTCAGGATCTATCCATACAGAATTCCCATTGAAACGTTCAGTTCAAATTTAATTTAAAATTTATTCTGCACCTAGAAAAAAATATGGATGAAAAGTTCAGTTCAAATTTAATTTAAAATTTATGCTGCACCTAGAAACAAATATGGACTTCCTCTAGCCTATGATATAGTATTGATAATTAACCCCTTTCTTTATTAACAGGTTCAGACAATATGGACTTTGGACCCGTTACAAGGATCTATACCCACAAAAAGATCTAGTTTTTACAATTGGAACAAGCAATTATAGCCGAGACTGGTTTTTCGCACATGTTACAAGGTACCTTTTTATTTGTTGTTGTTCTATTTTTCTTTATCTTTTCTTTACTTTACGATTTAATTTTAAAAAATAAAATAAAATAGAAAGAACATGGCCATCCATCATTGCACGCTCTTACTTTATTAAGTGAATTTGTTCAGGAATGTGGGAAATGGTCAATATGTAGGAACAACGTGGCAAATTTTGTTTGACCTCGAAAATGTTGACGAAGGAGATAACTACACTCTTCAATTGGCGCTCGCATCAGCAAATAATGCTGAATTACAAGTACGAAACTTCCTTTTCCTATGTATTTATTTTTTGCATGCATCAATTATACAACATGTTTGAAAGAACTAATACCAAATCAGTTGAAACAATTTTCCTCATGAAAGTTAATAAGTTACCATAAATTGTGGTCATTCTTATGAATAATTTTAATGACAATTTACCTTCTATATATGTATGAAGGTACGCTTCAACAATCCAAAATCACCTCAATATTTTACTACGGGATCTATAGGCCAGGACAATGCAGTAGCAAGACATGGTATTCGTGGGTTGTACCATTTTTACAATATTGATATAGCAGGAAATCAACTTTTGGTTGGACGAAACACAATGTTTTTAAAGCAGACGAGAAATGATGGGCCCTTCAGAGAAGTCATGTATGACTATATCCGTTTAGAAGGACCGGCATGAACATGCACGCACACATTGATGCAAGGCTTTTTTTTTTTTTTTTTTTCATCTTGTGTCATCTCAATAATATATAATAGTTTCCTAGATGTTCTCATTATATTTATGGTAAATTGGGTCTTTATGGATAAAGTCTAGAGTGATTGTAACAAATGTTATGGCCTTGATGGTTATAAATTCAAATTCAATTCATATCATTTCTTTTCTTAGATTAAACTTATATCATATAAAGATTTCATGATCATGATACCTTAAGTTTCTTAGAATAATACGAACTATGCTTTCATATGCATGTGTTACTAGCATAATATTTAATGTGGAAATCAGCTTTAGATTTCTTGGGCCAATGGATTACATTGGGATGAATTCTTTAAATTCAGTGGTGTTGATTAGAGTTGTCAATGGATCGAATTTTAATTCGAATTCGATATGAATTCAATCCAAATTTTAGAATTTTTATCCGATTAAAGTATCTTATGAATCAGACCTGATTATAAATATTCGTAATCCGAAATTAGTGAATCAGATATGGAATTAAGCAATTTGATCTGTTAAAGATCTGAATCCAAATTTAATAATTTTTTATTAAATTAATACTCTTATATATAATATTAATAAAGATTTTATTTTAAAATAAAATCTATATATTATATTGACCTACTATCTATATTAAAGTCTATATTATGCTATTAATATTGAGTCTTTATGTAGCGCCACTACTCGGGATAGCACCTAAGTTGAGGCATCACTCTGATTCAGACTTAAATCTCATACATGATTCTGAAAATAGGCCCATCATAAAAAATTTCCAAAAAATTCAAGGTTAACAATAAGCTTCAACCTAAGCACGTCTTACAAAAGTACAAGTTTCAAACCATCACAAGTTCATCATTCATCGATTCATACCTATTATAATTCATAAGTTCAAGTCAAACATCTCACAACATCTCCAAGTTCTTACTAAACATAAAAGTGTTCCATACACAAGTTTAAGCACCTATTCTATTACAAAACATATTTACATCCTTCCAAGCTTGAAGTACAAGATCATCACCAAAACCTGTCTGAAAATGTCGAGAGATATTGGGGATAAGTCCAAAGACTTAGTGAGGGGTAACTTACGAAAAATAGAAGAGATCTATCGAGGAAGGTTCAACTCAACATATCATCAAATAATTATATAGAACATGACAGATTCAGAATCAAACAGTAAACATAGCAAAATAGGAAATGCTCCTGCCTTATTGCGCCAAGACAAATTTCAGACAGACAGAATTCAGATAGGCAAAACAAACCCAAAGCATATGCATTCCAAGAAAATTATAGACATGCATTGCAGAATCACCTTATTCCAATCAGACAAATAATTTACCTAAGCGTAACAGCATGGTATATGGTGGATGCCCATACGAGCCGTATAGCGCACCGCTGATACCTAGGGGAGAGTCCCTAGCATACCACCGACACCTAGGGGAAAGTCCATAACATGCCTTATATAACCAAACACTTCGCTCGGATTGGCCTTTGGCCTATATTTTCTCCATACACATAACAGAATTCACAACCGTTTATGCAGATGCCCAGGGGAAAGTCCTTGGCGCACCGCCGATTCCCAAAATAGAACAGAAAAGCCGTGAAGGCAATATGATAGCAACTAACAGATTCAGATAAAACCAACATGGCCAAATAAAGCTGTACTGATAAACAGATATGCCAGCAAGGCATTAGAGAACGATGTAGATCAGTATAGATACAAGACAGACGGACAAACAACTGAGATACAGATAACAGATAAGGTTTTGAGCACCATAACAGATAGAAACATAATCAATATCAACAATAACCCTCACAAGGGTGTTCAAATCAGATAACAGATAGCAAATCAGAATTCCAACACATTTCAAATTTCAAACAGACAGATCACGGTACAGAAACAGAAAACCCACACAGGGGCTTATCACAATATCAGATAAATAGGAAAGGTGCTAGATTGGCAGACCCTCACCTCTTGTAGTTACAGCAAAACAACCACAGCCTGCAATCTACTGGTCGATAGGACCCACTTCTTCGTCAATTAGTCAAAAGAATATTTCCAAATTCAAATTCGTATTCGACTCTAGTAACCTTCTAGATTTGTACCATAAGTATTCTAACATTACTAGTTTATAAATCAACATGGTGGTATAGGCTCATCGGTAGTATCTACACAAGTATTTCAATGTATCGATTATTCTAGAGTTTATCAAGACATTCTATATCGGTCCCATAAATATCATGATATCCCATTCTTAACTACAAAAGCGTATCATATCATCATCCTAATCAATCCATACCAAATAGTCCAAATTCTACAATTAATTATTCTTCGTCAAATGGCACTTAGTCTCATTACATAATTCTTAATACCATTATTAAATCCAAATTTTTGGCATGTTGCATGATGTGTCCGAGTCCACTATCAATATTCCTTTAATGGGAATCTTGCATTTACACCTCTATATATACATATCACTTATCCATTTCATCAATCTTGGCATGCAATACAAAGTCTCCAAGGTAAGACATACTATATACATATACATATACATATCAAATACAACCAAATAAATCAAAGTTTTCCACCAGAGTTTAGAAACCACAAACCGATGACACAAGTGCATTCATTGAGTTGAAGAGGTGAAACTGCCTCTCCGTTGCCACCGTGCCGCCGCCGCTGGAAAATTTCAACGCCACCACCAATCTACTCCTTTCGAGCTCCTAAATCTAATGCCGCCTTCGGTTTCAAGTTCTGCAGCCTGTATCTCTGTCCATGGAGCTCAACAACCTAAAATCTTTATTTCCTCTGCCGTGCTTTGATCTCCGTTTCTCGTCATCTCTGCTGCGCCAAACCCACATCCAACACCATATTCTGCTTCTCCACGCCGAGGGCTACCCAAACCACCCCTCAAAAGTCCAAATCGTCACTAGAAATACCAAACCCACTTGGCCGCCGTGGAAAGGGTCTCGGTCTCTCACTCTCATGGTGGCTCGTCAGGGTTTCAGTCGTGCATGTGTGGAGAAAGGTGGTCAGAAGGTGGAGAAGAGTTGTTTGAAGGTGTTGGTTTGGTGGTTGGTGGTCGCCAGTGAGAGGGTCGCCGGGGGGAATGGTGCTTGTGGGAGAAGGAGAAAAGGAAGAAGAAAGGAAAATAAGTGATCCGATTATAAATATTTATAATCCAAAATAAGTGAATCGGATATGGAATTCAGCAATTTGATCCGTTAAAGATCTGAATCCGAACTTTAATAATTTGTTATTAAATTAATGCTCTTATATATCATATTAATAAATATTTTTAAATAAAATCTATATATTATATTTTATTGACCTAATATCTATATTAACGTCTATATTATGATATTAATATTGAGTCTTTAACCTAAAAAATCAGAGGGATACTAATAAAATGTCAAATATAATAATGTATAATAGTTCATCTATGCTTTAATATAATGTGAAATAAGGGTTTAGTATTCTTATTTAACTTTTGAACTAATATATAATAAAAAAGTTGTTAAAGATTCATGTAGCACCCCACTCAGTGTAACCCCGAAGCTGAGACACCACACAGTTTAGTCTTAACCTATGAACTCATCTATCAGAAAAAGCCCATAGTAACAATTCAAAACCTATCAAGATCACAAACATATTTAACTTAACAGGTTTTACAAATCTTTTAAGTACATGCCATAAGTTGTCTCTAATCACAATTCAGACTTACATATTAAAACCTCCCAAGTCGAGAAACCCTAGAGTCTAAGAGAGACCTATGCTCGTACATATTTACGATCATGGTACCATTACAAAACATATCTTCCACGCCTTCAACTCAAAATGTTCTCATCCATCACTTATACCTATATAAACCAATGAAATAGTACAGGATGTAAGTCCAAAGGACTTACTGAGGGATAATAACAAAGATAAACAATGGAGATGTATCGAGGAAAAATCAACTAAATAGACCGTAATTTACAGTCCAGTGAGCGCATATAAGAAATCAGGTAGTAACAATTTAGCAATCAGGAAACTCTCTTACCTTATTGCTCCACGAACAGATTACAGGCAGTCAGGGAACAGTCAAGTAATGCAAACTCGAAGTATATGCATTGCAACAGAATATAGCCAGACATGCACATCAGATTCTCCTTATACCAGAAAGTCAATTAGTATTGCCAAAGTATGGCAGCTTGGCACATAGTTGTGCCCATACGAACCATATAGCGTACAGTGATGCCCAAGGGGAAATCCCTAGCGCAACGCCTAATAGCCAAGGGAAAATCCCTAGTGTACCATTGATAACCAGAGGGAAATTCTTAGCATATCCCATGCATAGCGATGCCTAGGGGGAAATCCATATCGTACCATTGAAACCAAGGGGAAAATCCATTGCGTACAGGTCAAGCCCTTGGCCATTCAGTTCTTCGTTCAATAATAGGTCAATAAATAACCTAGGGGGAAATCCCTAGTGCAACGCCCGATGCCTAGGGGAAAATCCTTAGCTTACTGTTGATACTAGATAAACGATTATGCCGGCAAGGTAAACAATAATAGTATAGGATAGTATAGATATCAGAACAGACAGATAGTAGAGTAATCAGATAACATGACAGTTAGGCAATAGACAGTCAGATATCAGAACAGGCAGTTAATAGAACGAGCAGATAAAATAATAGACAGATAAATATTCTGGGCACCAGAACAAACAGGAAACATAGTCATAACAGAAAGTAACCCCCACAAGGGTATCTAGATCAAATAACAGATAATTAATGAGATCTTAACAGATCACAGATTTCATTAACACAGTACAATTAGTATAGAAACTGTAACCCTCACAAGGGTTTATCACAATAACAGAAGAGTAATCAATGCCCGATTGGCAGACCCTCACCTCCGTGATCCCAAAAGAAGCCGTCTACTGCTTTGCGGGACCCACGTCGTCGTCACTTAACCAAAATAATATTTTCACATTCAAAATCCATAGTCAACTTCTAATAATCCAATTAAACCATTAATAGTCTAAAATCACCAGTTAACCAATTAATATAATAGTTTTACGACTTAAACGATACTATTGGCCCAAAATAACGAATAAAGTCATTATTGCCAAAGTAATCCCGACTTTCATATCAAGCCCTACAACGGAACATAAACTAATCCTCAATTACATATTTAACCTTATATCGTTATCTTAAATCAATAAACGGTCAAGATATCTTAATTGTCAGGATTATTTCCACTCAGGTCTCAATTTCTAAATTTAAGGTTTTCTTACTTAAATAACTTAATAAATCCCAAAATATCATAATTCGATTCAAATATAGGTCCACTAAACATTTAGAATCATACATGTGTGGCTTATATCTAAATTCCTCCCAATTATCCTAGTAACCCAATTTTATTACTTGGGTCCCAATTTCATAAAATTAGGATTTTCTCTTCCGATTAACTTAATTGATCCCAAAATGATTATACAACAACACAAATCCGAGCTTACTAAGATATCCCAATACACATGCATGATCCATCTTAATCTCCTTATCAAATTCTTTTAGCCATTCTCAACAATACAAAAGATTTGGAGGAAGTAAACGGTACACTGTATCAATTTCAAATTTCCAAGTCTTTACCCCCGATTTGCTTAACCGAACCGAAAGCATAACCATGATCAGTGCGATGAGACGAGGAGACTATCTCAAACTCGCCGCCGCCGGAGAAACCCAATTTCGCCACCAAAATGCACCTTTCAACCTCCTGAACCCAATACCCTTCTCAATTTTCTCTTTTTTCGCTGAATTGGGGTCCAATTAACTGAAGAAAATCACTGCATCAGTTTTCTCTTAATTCCACCCTTCGCCGCATCGATTTTCTCTTAATTCCACCACCGTCCGCCGCTTAAACTGGAAACTGAAGTTACCTATCTACTCCCCGAGCTGAGTTCTACCAAACCCATACCCCAGAATCCACCTTGGTCGTCGAAAAATGAAAACCCATCAACCTTCGGCGTCGATTGATTTTCATTCTTGATTTTTGGTGGCTCTGCTACTCGGTTCGTCGTGCATGTGGTGTGGATGTGAAGCTAAGAGTGAGGAGAAGAAAGTGGTTGGTATTGTCTTGAAGTTCGACTGTCGTCGGTGGAAGGTTGCCGAAGGTGAGAGAGAAGGGGTGCCGCGGTGAAGAAAAGAAGAAATGGGGAGGAAAATAAAAATGTGATATATATAAGCTATTTTCAAAAATTATAAATTAACCCACAATAAAATCTGCTTAAATCAATTAGGCCCTTTCAATAATATAAATCATAGCTTTGACCTAGTTAATTCAACCTTTCCATGCAAACCCCATAGTTTTCAAATGATGTTCAATCAAGTCTTGTTTAATTCCACTTTGACCCAAAACTTTCAAATTTTTTGCAATCAAATCCTTTTCATTTATTTTTCGAGCCCTAAAACTCATTCAACCAATACCTTGATTTTTAAATCCTTATTTTGCCAAAATACTGAATTTTAGGGGTGTTACAATTCCACTATGTCGTGAATTTACTTTATATGTGTAATATTTTTACATAATTCAAAAGAGGAGAAAATATTAAATCGGCTCAGATATGGTATTGACTTACAAAGATCTTATTGGATATCAAGTCGTATTTGGATATAAATTTTGATAATCAAATTTGGATTCAAATAAGGCTGAACTGATCCACCTATTGACAGCCCTAGTGTTGATTCTTCTTGACAGTAAGTCAAATTGCTAGACCTACAGAGAATTTTGGACAATTACGAGAATCTTAGAAAGGCCCATATTTCATGGGATCATTAATAGCATTTGTAGTCACTTAATATTGGTTTTGTTTTCCTACTCATTCACATTAGTCGTCCTTATGTTGGACATCCATGATCCCATGCTTCTAGTCTTGTACCTGAAACATCAAGGCCACATTTGATTTAGAGATTGGGTAATAGTTGAGATTGTAATAGTGGGTGATACAGTGAGATTAAAAAAGTTATTGCTTTGTTTGATAGTAGAAATTGGAGTGTAGATTAGATACCACACAAAGCTTTCATCATTTGCAATTGGAAGTTTGATAGAGTCTACTATTTTTTTCATGACTATTTAGTCCTTGGTAATTAGACATTTTTTTATTTATTAGTATAAAAAACACAAGCCACTTGGTTGATTTTGATATTGGAATTATCATTCATTTGAAGAATAATTTTGATTATTTTTATCTTTTAATTCATAAAATATGCAATTATAATGATTATATTAGAAAATTAGTTATTCTTGAATAATATTAAAGGAAGCCAAGAATGATTTAAAAAAAAAAAGACTATTCTTTTGCAAAATAGTTACCGGTTTGATTTTAATAATTAATTAATAGAATTCACGTGAATGTTAGATGAGTAGGATTTTATAAAAACTATTAAGGCAGTCACATGTGAACCTCTTTGCAACAAATTTGTTAGCATGCCTCCATATATTATAGTATTTTTGAAATCATTAGTAAAATAAGAAAGATTATTCGAATTATCTCGTTCTAAACTCAGATAGACTTTGAAAGAATATCTCTGCTGGACTTACAGATGCAAGGACTTAAATGGGTTGGTAGCGTACCTATTTACAAAGAAAGGCTGGAGAAAAAAAAATCTAGAAATCAAAAGCTGGTAATTACTCATTAAAATTAAAAGTGAAAGGAGCACATTTGTGCAGTTTCTTTGTTTTAGATATAAATGTAGATACACATAAAGTCAGGAGGAAGTTAATGACCACGGACCATACACCTTTGGAAAGTTCATTATCACTAATTTAACATTATTCTAAGCTTGCCCTAAGATAAAATTAATACAAAGGCACTCCTAGATTCTGCACTGTCCTTAATGCAACATGAAAACCAATTGAAGCAAGAAAAGACTAGGAGTAATGAAAGAAAGTGTTGTCCAGAAAATTAACCCGCAATAGCAAAACCCTCTCAACATGATCGGAATATTCAGTCCACAAAATAATAGTAACTGCAGCATCCTAATTGCAAATACTCATCCCTCATGCCATACTTCAAGAACCATACAAAAACAAATAAGTGAAATAACCACTGAAGATGAACCCCCCCCCCCCAAAAAAAAAAAGAAAAGGCTTCCAGCGAGTGCACAAATGATAAATATCCATTACTTTCAACTCAGCAAATGACAAAAAGGAAAGCATATAAAATTACTCTAAGTGCTTGTTTGTTTGTTCTGATATTGTATGATCGGTACATAATACAAATCAATTTCAATGTTTAGTTCATTTTTAGAAGCCTTTGATACAGTTATGGCCAGATATGTATTTAAGGCCAAACTTGGCTTGTGTATCAAGACCTTGGGGTGTGAAATATTTTTTCAACCTAAGTTGAAAATAAATTGTAGTTTGTCAAATGGGATAACTATGTCAAGCAAACAATTAAAATTAGATATCAAATTATTTAAAATATGCAAACAAACATTAGATATGATATACAATAACCCACTATCTATCCTGATCATAGGTATCATGCCTAATCCAAACACACCAAGCAAACGAGTTTTAAAAGTATAGTATTTAAATCCAACTAGCAGTACCAAACTAAAAGTACACTAAACGTTTTTATTCCAAATTCTCAAAAGCGGGCAGCATTCTAAGAATCAAACATTTTAAAATAACTCTATTTTCATAGCTTCAAATTTAATATTTTTCTTGTCCTTAAGTAAAAGTAACGAAAGAGAAAAATAAGAACAAGACAAAAAGAAACTTGAAGCAAATAAATATTAAGCTCATGCCTTATTTGAATGTACACATCATGAAAGAAAATGAGATCCCGAAAGGGAAATAAAAACATATAGATACAATTTAAATATGAAGATCTAAAACTTCCAGATGTTGGACAAAGTACCAGATATAGAAAAATGGCAGAAAACAATCAAAGAGACACCAAGGATTTATAGTGGTTTGGCAAATTTACATATACTACTTAAATCACAAGATTTAGGAAGTTTAAACTGCACTTTATTCAACAAATGGATTAGAACAAAGTACAATAAATAAGACTGACTTCTCAAAACCTCATAGGCAATGGTAAGCGTTCAACTAGCTTATTTAGAGATTGAGATAATCTGATCTTAAGAAGAATACAAGAGCGAATGATTATATAATCGTTTGACTAAGAGTAGCTCTCTTATTTTTTCTTAGTCATGTTTCGATCCTTAAATACTTGTGAGAAAGAGAGTTGATTGTTGATTCTTCGATTCCCTCAACATTGCTAGAGTGAAGCTGTCATACAAGTTTCCCTCTCTGGTATTGATTTAGCTCCTTAACATGTGCAATGATAAGATGCCATAGATGTCACTTTAAGGTAAGCTTCCAAATGTGCAATAAACGGCTACTTTCATTAAATCTGCGCATAATAGAATCAACTAACAAATATAAAAGGATGCAAAATAGGCATAATCAAAACCAAATTCGGAGGGGATCCTGACAATCTTTCCCTTTTTAATTATGCCTAATTTTGCCGTTCACCCCCTGCGGATAAGTAGGGGTGTAAACGGATCGAATACACTGTTTTCATATTTGTATCCATTTAACTTTTCGAATATTCAGATATGGATATGAATTTGATGGATATTTAAAAATGATATCCGAATTCGTATCCTTCGGATATCAGTTGAATTTGGATATATCCGTATTCGATTATAATTATTCAGATTTATTGTGACACCCCACTCCAGGTAACCTAAAGCTGAGATATCAAAACATTCCAATCAATAATTATGAACCCAAAAGACAATTCAATAGGCCCATAATCGAACATTTCAAGCTCATTAGAATTAGCAGCGGATTCCAACTTAAATAGCATGTAACATATAACACATGATACTATGGTACCTACCACAAAATCTCAAAGTCAACTTATCATAAGCAGCGGAATCAAACTTATCTAACTCGATAAACCATTAAGTAAATGCCATAATTCATGTTCTAATATAACAAAATATTTACATCCCATAAGTCATTCATATCAATCATGACGTATCACGACATCTCGCATCCATACTTAGCTATCAAATGATGCCATATATATACATTCAACACCTGATCTATTACAAAATATATTTAAAACCATCCTGGAGTCCAAATCCTTCCCTTAGTCCCTGTCTGAGAGAATCAAAATAAATTGGGGGTAAGTCCAAAGGACTTAGTGAGGGATAATTGTAAACGTAAAAAGAATCTATTGAGGAAGAGTCAACTCAACAAATTATAATTCAATAGTCATGCAGAACATATCATAAGACCAACAAGCAGTCCATGCCAATCGAACAAAACAGAAATCGTTCAAATAGACAAATCAGATCAAACATATTTTCCAATCAGACTAATCCTTCCCAAGCATAGCAGCTTTGTACCGAACTTAACCTTACATAAAATGGATTGAACTTACCCAAGTGTGTCAACCTGGTGCTTAACTTGCCCAAGTGTGACAACCCGGTACAAAACTTACCTAAGCATTTCAGATCAAACTTATACAATCTAACCGAACTTACCCAGGCATAACCACCTGGTACCAATCAAACTGAACTTACCCAGGCATAACAACATGGTGTAGAACTTACCCGAGCATGAAAACCGAGTATAAAACTTACCCGAGCATGATAACCTGGTACAAAACTTACCCGAGCATGATAACCTGGTATAAAACTTACCTAAGCATATCAGATCAAACTTATACAATCAAACCGAACTTACCCAGGCATAACCACCTAGTACTAATCAAACGGAACTTACCCAGGCATAACAACTTGGTGCAAAACTTACCCGAGCATGACAACCTGGTACAAAACTTACCCAAGCATGATAACCTAGTACAAAACTTACCCGAGCATGATAACTTGGTACAAAACTTACCCAAGCATAGCTTGGAACATAACTTACCCAGCTTCATCAGCTTGGTACATAACTTACCCAGGCGTATCAGCTTGGTACATAATGCATTACCACCAGAACAATTCAATGACATATCAATCAAACTAACTTACCCAAACACGATAACCTGGTACAGAACTTACCCAAGCACAACTTGGTACATAACTTACCCAGGCATATCTTGGTACATAACTGATTACTAACAAAATGAATCAATACCAACGTACGGACAGATAACAAACAGTCATATAACAGATCGCACAGATAACATACATTCGGATAACAGATCGATAACAGTACAGATAGTTCAGAACAGTACAGAAATGCCGGCAAGGCAACAGATAATAGAACAAACGGAACAGATAATAGAATGGTACAAATAACGGATAGGAGTTATGGGCGCCAGAACAGACAGAAACAAAATCGATATCAAAGATAACCCTCACAGAGGTGTTCAAATCTAATAATAGATAACAATCAAAATTAAACACATTTCAGATTTCAAACATAATTGAGTACGGTACAGAAATAGAAAACCCACACAGGGGCTTATCCCAATAACAAATAATTGAAAGGAGTGCCAGGTTGGCAGATCCTTACCTCCGTAACCTCAAAAGTGCTAGCACAGTCAGCAACCTATTAGTCTATGGGACCCACTTCATCGTTACCTAACCAAAAAGTAATATTTAATCAAAATCCATACTTAATCATATTAATCACAATTATAACATTAACAATCTAGAACCACTAATTTATCGATTAACACGGTATCTCATTCTTATTTCATGGTCATGGGCATAATCCTAAATTACACAATATGATTAATCCTTACGTAATCAATTCCTAATCAAATGCCATTTAATCTTATAATATAATCTTTAATACTATTTTAAATCCAAGTTTTGTCACTTTGCATGATGTGTCTGGGGGCCACTATTCAATAATCCATAGCATGGGAAACCAACACATATATATATATATGGCATATCATCATCCCCAAATTCTATTCTTGGCAAGGTACAATGTTAAATTAGGATAGGTACAACACATGCAACATATATATATTAAGGTACAACTAAATCCAAATGCCAAGGCTTGCCACCGGAGTATCAAAACCACAAACCAATTACACGGTTGCGACCGTCACGTCGAGGAGTTGAAACTTATCAGAGGTCGCCGGAGCACCGCCATCTACCGTCACCAAAAAATTATGAAATCACCACCATTGTTCTCCTTTTGACGAAAGCTTTCCAACGCCGCCCTTGGTTTATAGTTGTGAAGCCTGTAGCTACCAAAATTGGGCTCAACAGCCTTCAAGTGGGTCTTCTCCACGGGTCTCCGATCACCTTCCACCGTCACCGCCGCCGCGTAAAACTCACATGCAACACTTCCATGATGATCTCCTTGCTGAGGGCTACCCAGATCACCTCCCCGAAGTCAAGATCGTCGCCAAAAAAGTGCAAACCCACTTGCTCACCATGAATGGTATCTCGGTCCTCTCACTCGCTGTGGCTCACCGGGGTTGCTTAACCGTGCATGTGTGAATAGGTGTGGCTAGAGGGCTAGGGAGAGTTGTTTGGATGGTAAAGTGAAGTGGTTTATGGCCAGCGAGAAAAATGATGGTCGCGGTCGGAGGGGAAAAGGAAAGAATAAGAAGAAAGAAAAAAGGAAAAGTGAAGAAAAAATCCTGCTGCCCGATTTCTTTAAAAAAAAATCAAATTTTCCTATGTTGCAATTTAGTCCTTGAATTTAAGAACTCCTCAATTGAGTCCATGAAGTCACAAAAATTTCTCCTAAGCCCCCGTTGACTAGTTTTCTTCCATGCACAGCCCTTAAGTCAAGAAAATGATCAATTTAATCCTTTAAAATTACGATCTAACCCCAAAACTTCCAAAATCTTTACAATTAAGTCCTTTTAATAAAAATTATGAGCCCTAAAATTCGTTTAACCAAAATTTTGATTTTTAAAATCTGGATTTCTGAAATACTTAATTTCAGGGGTGTTACATTTATTCATATTTTATTAAACTTATTCGTGTTCGAATTATATTTTATATTCATATTCGATGATATTTATTTAGATATCTATTCATAAATATCCAAATACATGAATCTATAAACCTATAACAAATACATATTTTAATTAATAGAAGGAATTACATAATTTCATTAAAAAGAAAGCAATCAAACAAATAGCAAATTTTGTAAATAATAATAATAATAATTTAAACTTATTCGTGTTCGAATTATATTTTATATTCATATTCGATGATAATTATTCAGATATCTATTCACAAATATCCAAATACATGAATCTATAAACCTATAACAAATACATATTTTAATTAATAGAAGGAATTACATAATTTAATTAAAAAGAAAGCAATCAAAAAAATAGCAAATTTTGTAAATAATAATAATAATGATGATGATGATGATGATGACGACGACGACATTGAAGTATATTAATTACAAAGTCAACCAACAATAATTATGTTGATAAACTTTATTCTTCAAATTTTTTCTCTATATTACAATAATTTTTAATTTTTTTTTCTTCCCAATTCTTCAATTATAATTCATATATATACATACATGGATTATGAGATTTTTATTAAAAAATATAAATAATATATTATTTAATAAATATATATATTCAGAGCAGATATTAAACGGATCAAATACGTATTTATCATATTTGTATCCATTTATAATCGAATATCTACTAATCGAATATGGATAATATCCACTTTAAACGAATGCGGATAAATTTTGTATAAACAAAAATGAATGCGAATGGTAAATAAATTTTTGAATATCCATTTACTGCGGAATAAGCATCATAAAAGATGTTGTCCCCCTATCAAAGGTAATTGCAAGTGTACTAAATATATCATAATAAACATAGTTCTGCTCCTGTCATAACGAGCATAATCATACAGTAAATCATAATTCTTCCTTATCATAATAAGCACAATCATATAACAAATCATAAAAAACTTTAGTTCAAGTTGACAAAACATAAGGTAGCAGTCCAAGGCAAAAGATGATATTCCAGAGCAAGATAATTTTCATATGATCTTAAGATTTAAGTACTAGAATAGCAATACAAGTAGACGATAATATATCTCCCCCTCATCATCAAAAAGTCTAACGATTGTCGGAACTTTTGCGAAGGGATTAATAGAGATCCTTCACTTCATGGTGAAGATCAGATATCTTATACTTACAGTAGCGAAAGTTATCTTAACAAAGGTAGTAATTTCAATAAGTTGATGACTAATGTTATCAACAATAATAGCGACAGCCTAAATAGAAGCCAGAATATCACTAGCTGGAACTTCAAATTGTTTTGGCCTTTATTTGGAAGTGATGTCTCCAACCGCAGTAGAAAGAGTGTCATTAATTGACTCCATAACAATGTAAACTGGCTTTTTGCCAGTAGCCTGGCGAGAAGTGCGCTAAGGGCAGATGGAATAGTGGTAGAAGTATAAGTGCCCTCGAACCAAATACCTTCTTCACTAATCTATATTTTCATTTTTTAAGGGTCGAAAGGTCAACAACCTTATGTTCGTCGGGCTTTTCAACCCAAGAAGGTGGAAATAAACATTTTCAAAATGAAAAAGGTAGGTAAGAAGCATTCCATAGGATAGGTTTTTAGATGAATGTTGAAGAGCAGATACCATGTTGAGCAAAATGAAGTACCTCATGTTAATTGATTTACCAATGACAGCCATATAAAGAAGGAAAACCAACACACGATTTGTGTTAGTATAGTGTCCTTACTAGTTAAAGAGCTAGAAAGTATAGTTAACATAATCAGACGATAGAGGAAAAAATAATCAATTTAAATCATTTTAGCTTTTGTCAAATCAAAACACTCAAGATTGCACCATTCACCATAAGTAAGAATTTAACCACAGAATTGCTAAGTCTTAACCATTGATTGGCTTTCTCAACATCAAAATAGATAGGTACACCAAAAACATTTGAACGAATAGAGATACTAGTAGGACCAGTACCTTCATTAACCACCATGTTGGCATAGAATAAGCAAACAATGAGTGGGTATATTGTTTCATCAATACTCATCAGAGACTTCCATTGCATTTGCTCAACCTAATGATCGATGAGAGACGGTGGATGTCAAAAAAATTTATGGGTCAACCATGGTTGATTTTGCACAGCAAAATGCTCAGCGAGAAAAAGTTCGCGGCATGAGCCATAGGGAATTTTAGAGAATTGGGAACAGATTTAAAATCCCAATTTTTGAACACTGAGTCTATGGAAATATGTAGAGGACATGTAGAGGGTAATAAAAGAGTGGGTGAAGAGCTTCACCATTGAGGATTTTGGAGAATGAAGGTGCTTGGGAGACAAGCGGGTAGATGAGCCATGACTAGTGGTGGGCGTGTTAGCAGCTAAGGTTGCAGGGTAGTGCCAGGATAGAGAGGAGCCAGATTCGTCAGAGTTAGGGGCATATGCCACAAGTTTTGAAGGAAGGGAATTGGGACTACTGTTCAAGAAAATAGGCCTGTCAATACCTAACCCAAGCTTCAAAAGTCATACCCCTACCCAATCTTATAAAAGATAACGTAATGGGTATATGTAGGGTCTATATACCCATAAATTATCTATGTACCAATGCCCAAAATTTACCCATTACCTCATAATTAAATTTAATCTATTAACTTAAAAATTATCTATACCAAAATTAAATCTATACTAATGATAAACTTTTTATATATATAAATTACAAATATTTGAATGAATAATACCAATTAAACAATTTTTTTCATTAAAAAGTTAAACTAAATTAATAAATTAACAAAATTAATTTAGGTGAAATATGTTTTTTATTTTTCTTTTGATAATTGAATAGCTACAATGACAACTAAATAGTTTTCTTCCATAAAATTAATAATAGTATAAACATTGTTAATAAAATCTATTAACAAAATTAATTTTATTAATCAATAAAGTGTGTTATAAAAACTTTATTAATGATAAATAATTAAAAATAAAGATTAATTAAATTAAATATTGATTTTTTTTCTTTTTTTCTTTTTTTGTGGGGGGGGGGGGATCGTATGCCAAATAATATCATTAATATATATTGAGATAATTAGTCTATACATTAAAAACATAAGTCCAATAAACTAGACCTAATGGGTCTTGGATTAGATAGGGTAGGGTTAGGGTCTTATTCTTTTAGGTATTTTAAGGTAGGGTAGATATCGGGTATTTTTATGTGGGTATTTTAGGATAAGGGCCTGGGTAGGTGAAACCCTATCCATTGACAAACCTACATGGAAGTGGCGAAAGGAAGATGACAACTTGAGCAGAGCTTCGCCATAAAAGAAGAGGAAGGATTTAATGCGGAGGAATGAGATTTTGGAGAAGAAAAACTTTATTTGGGTAGTGTCTAAACTAATTTCTCAATCTTTGAGAGATAATTAATGATCAATTTAGAGTTCCCTTTCAAAGTAGATTTTAAAAAGATACTAGGTGTTACCATTAAGAATAATCAGTGATTTATTTCCTAAATTAAAGGATATGGTAATTAGAGGGATAAGATATGTTAGTAAGGGATTAAATTAAGGAGAAAAATGTATAATACCTAAAATTTTCTTAAGAAAATGTAAACGATCTTCAAGAAGTAATTTGGTAAAAATATTAGCAAGTTGATTTTTTGTATCAATAAAGTTTACACAGAAATTTCCTTTTTGAACAAGATCTTTAATGAAATAATGTCTAATTTTTATATACTTTGTGTAATAATGAAGTAATAGAATTTTTGTAATACTAATCACGCTTTTGTTATCACAATTGATGGGAATGCCACAGAAATTTAGTCTAAAGTCACAAAGAGTTTACTTCATCCACAATACCTGTGAGCAGTAGTTACCTAATTCCATATACTCAGCTTCTGTGGTGAATAAGGCTACTACGCTTTGTTATTTACTGCACCGATTTACAAGGCATTTTCCAATGACCTGGCAAGTTCTTATGGTACTTTTATGATAGATTTTACACCTGCATAGTCAGCGTAAGAAAAACCAACTAATAAAAGAGTTCTAGATCGAGGATACAAGATACAATGTCATTTAGTTCTAGATCGATCTAAATCACATTTCACGTCTTTGAAATGTGATTCCTTGTAATTGCCTTGAAATCTTGCACAAATTTTGCACTTATATAGTCAGCATCAGAAAAACCAACTAATGAAAGAGTTTTAGATTAAGGATACCAGATACCATGGCTGGAAGTTCCTTTAAGGTATCGCAGAATTCTTGTCACATCTTTGAGATGTGATTCCTTTAGATTGCCTTGAAATCTTGCACAAAGGCTAGTGTCAAGACCGCTATCACTACTAGTCTTTGTTACACTAGCTTAATCGACTTTTCAAGCTCCTTCTTTAGAATCCAACACTCTACCTTTACATGTCTCAACTTCCTACAATAATGATACTTGATTTTCTTCTATGATCATAATTTACCTCTCAATTTGTTTTTGTTGATATTTCGCTCCTTGGACCTCGAAAAATCAGGGCAGGGGTTTCTTTAGAGTCCAACACTCTTGTTAATTTTTGACAATAAGCCCTTTACCCTAAATTTTTTAGGCCCCTCACCCACTAGACTCAAAATTGAGTAAAGAGTGATAAAAAATAAAAATAAAAAAAGCTTACTAGCTCTACCACCCCTCTACTTATGAATCTAAAACCTGAATAAGTTCACCTCTTTGAAGCTTATTTTGAAGGCGCAAAGAGTGGCAGGTTGGCAAGATTACCATAGTACTCTTTTGGAAGCTTCCTCAATTTGAACCAAGATAAATGATTCTTTAGCTTTTTTTGACCTTGCATAATAAAAAAATGAAACAATCTGAACAAATTATAGCTTAAGCATAATAAGATCAAGATACATTCAAGAATAGTAGCAAGAGACACCCTCCTACACATGACAGTATTGCCAAATAGTCTAAGCTTCGGCTCTACCTCAAGTTCCTAGGCAAAGAAACCACAAAATGCAATAGTGGAAAATTGTTGCTTACTAATAGTAGAAACTAACATGACTATTAAGCATATTAGGGGTACTGTAACCTATTGGTTTGTAAAAAGTTGTCCAATGAGAAACTACTTTAGGACCTCTTTTTGTTGTCTCTTCGGATAACTATCCCAGGCCTTTTGAAGTTTCTCTTATTTTTTTGGCAATAAATTCCTTTTGGGATACTTCTATGTCCAATACCTTCTCTTGTTGACTTATAATGGGTGAAACTGGAACTCCTCGGGGAAGGCCACAATAGTTGCTATCTCTATAAAGGTCTTGAAAATGTTGAGATAAGTTGCTATCTTGGGTGCTGGCCAAATAAGAACTCCACCACCCTAAAAATAAATATTGTACTTAATAACAAGGTTAGACTTATGCAGTCAAAATATGGTAAAGGCAGCTGAAGTCTTCTCATAGATGCCATGAACAATGTCAATATAGCCTTCCTCAAGGTACATCAAATTGAAAGATTGGTGATTATCCATAATCATCAATAAAACTATTAGGATTCTTCAATTATATGTTTTGATGGATGACATAACATGAAATATTTGTTTCCTTGTTTAAAGAAAATCATGATTTATTTCCATATTAAATCCAGTATATTACCTTGGCAAGATATTATTGGATTCTCTCACATGGTAAGTATGTTTTGGAGCCATTAATGAAGGCTAAATAATCTCCTTGCATAGAAGAATGTCATTCTAACATGGTAAGTTACTGTTATAGGTTATCTATGGAAAGTTACTGTTGGAACTTCCTACAAGAGCAAGACTCATTATTTAATCCGAAAAGATGAATTCAGAAGAACAAGCATATGCTTACAAAAATATTTAGTTCTTATTATCAGTTTTCTTGAAGTACCTTATTGAAGAAAAGAAAGCACTGCGCTGTTTACTTCCAGCTGGAACTAACATTAGCCGTGTAGTCTTTTATGTTAAAGGACTTTGGAATATTCCTTCCCTTCTGTTGTATCCGTTTGTTTAATATAGTTTCAGTTGGTTTGAATTGCTTATTCATATTTATTGAACTCATTTGTACTAATTCTCTTTGGAATTATTAGCGAAATTTTCAAATTAAAATCCTAAGTGAAAGCTTAGGTAGTGGATTAGGCTTGTCGAACCACTATAAATTCGTGTTTGCTTCTTTTATTACTTACTACCTTTTTATTCTGTTCGAAACTTTTAGTTTTCTCTGGAACTTCCGGGCTTTTGTTGTACGAATATAATTTTTATGTCAATTCCAACTCATCTCCTCTTGGGGCCTTATTTTCTAACAAAAACAATGCTCATTGGTTGGCCACAAGGTGCGGACATTAAAGGAGTACCTTATTTGTCATCATGTTGGCGAATTGTAGGACATAAGGGAGGTCTTTTAAAGTTATCCCCACATTTTCAAAAATACTTTTATCATGGCAGAAATAAAGAAAATCAAGAAGACTCTCTTTCTAGAGCTGATAAAATCGTGAAAAGGTTTGTTTACCATTTTCCCTTGCAAATCCTTCAACCCTCACAACAAAAAAGGAACAAAGTTATCCCTAAGCCTTGTTAAAAAGACAGTTGAAGAAAATATGATTGCAACCACATTTGAACTAACCAGACGATAGGCGTCTCTCTTCTTAACCATCTTCCTCATTCCATTATATAGACTAGCCAAATAATTAAAGCTATGGTGATCTTCTCGCCCCAAGCCAAAACAAATGCCACCTAAGAACTCTATTGTTTCGAAAGATGTGCTAACACAATGAACATAGCGGGATAACTAGAAACACAGTAAGTGAATTTGTTCTTCTAAATCTATAACCAGACCTTTCAGCAAACTAATTAATGGTCAAAATAGAACATGCTATCAACATACCTACTGTAGATAAATGGCTAAAATTCCTAGCCTCAACCGACGATGACAACCTCACACCAAAGTGGGGTCTGCCATTGGGAAATGCTAGCAATAGCTTAACATCAAAAAGAGTCGGGGTTATGGAACCAACGAAAAAGTGGAAGTAGTTGTCAAAAACATTCCAAAAGCAAAGGATCACTTGAAGTAGGCAAAAATCTTACTTTCAAACAAAGCGACTTGTGCCACACTTCAAAATGGGTGAGCTTGACATAATAGCTCTAGCTTACCCATTTCTTGTGAATGGTCAAAGTAGTTGACCAAGGCGATTTCTAAAGTCCATATTGGATCTATATATAGGCAAGCCGACACAATATCTTTCCTTTGGTCTTTAACACTAGGTCCTCAAAAGATTTCTTTCCTACTAGAAGATCGAAAGTGAAGGCCTTACGTAGTGAGATCTTGCATCAAGCTCAAAATGGCCATTTATTCGAATAAATTGGGAAAATTAGAAAATTAGGGTTTGTTCATGTTGAACTTCTAATTGATGAAAGTCTTGCTTGAGCGAAAAAAAAAAGTTTATCGAGCATGACAATTTTTTAAGAGCTACCAAATAGATATGCCTCATCAGTACAACTACCAGGCAATAAAAAGACGCTTCTCAAAGAAGGCACTTCAATTAATCTATTGATGCTTGTTGTCAAATTCAAAATAGTATATATAGTATGAGATATACATTTTTGGCCCCATTTTTATAACTTTTCACTAAGTCTAAATCAAACTGAACATTTGATCAAAAATTACAAGGAGTATTGTTTGTACCAAAATTAATTTTTCCTAGGCAAAGAATGAAGGTATAAAACCCACAAGTTTGTAACTTGTACTTAGTGTTTGTAGGGTTGATTCACCGCAAAAGCCCATACATGATAAAAAGACATCTACCCTACACCAATAAGCCATGTGTGCATATTATACTAGTTTTTTCAGGAAATCAACTTGAAGATTCTTGGAGATCGTGGAGTATCCAAGAGACAAGGCTCATCCTGAACAAAGAGAGATCTTCCAGACTCAATTTGGTGTATTCGTTGTTTGTACTATTCAAACTAATGTCATTTTTAATAACACACAATCACACATCAACGCATTCAATCTCAAGAACAAATTTCTTTGATGTAACAAGTTTTTGCTATTAAGTTCTTCTGGTAGCTCATGCTTATATTTCATATTTAGTGCTTTCTATTAGGCAATCACATTTTCTTAAGTGTTTCTTGGAAAAGTTCACTCTATTTCTCTGTGTATTTTAAAAATCAACTCAAAGACCAATAGCACTCATGTGGAATTTGAATTGTTTAAACATCCTATAATCAGTTACACGAAGAACCTTGGAGGAGTAAACTTGCTAGACTTCACTCAATTGTTTGAAGAAGTTTAGATTCATGGACACTCAATTTATAAAATTTATATTCTTATTTGCTATTGTGAATTCATGAACACATATTGACTGACATACCTCGAGCATTCATGAAATTTAGTTTTTAATTTTCAAAGCAAATACATCTACATCAATTTGGTAAACTTTAATTTATTAAGCTAAGGAGGATACATAAATGATGTGGTACTAATAAATAAGTTAATCAGTTGTATGATCATATCTATATCTTGGCAGGTCCAAGATCTATAGCTTTTAACAATGATGTGGACCTAGGGCTTATGGATTTAATGAAAAACAAACCAACCAAATAAAGCCACATGTATTTGGTCAATCATCGCGTACGTACTATAAATATTTGTATTTCTAACACTTTGAGGGATGTTGGAAAACCCACACTTGATACTAATTTACTCTTATTTGCCTTCAATCCAGAATTTGACATTATTCACTTGAGCACTAGAGAATTTTCATTGGGCGATCCTAGTAACCTAATATGTTTATGAATTTCAAGCTCAACAAGTAGTGATAGCCGTACCCAATGATTAGGTCCGAATTATCTGTCTCAAAAAATCTATGTGAATTATATTCTATCATCATGTAGTGTAGACATGTTTGCATCTTAATTCGAAGTGATATTAGATAAGCCAGAGGTGAAATAACACTAGTGTCATGTTCTAAAGGTTGCTAATATTGTCACAACTGAAGTTATTAATGTCTTGTGCCTTGCCCTTTATAGTGGAAACTTAACAACAATGACGAATTCAGACATCAAGAGTTTTCAATGTAGCTGTTGGAAATAATTGCACATAAACAGTTAATATCAAGATAGGTAGATCCATGTTATCTTTTGTTCAACAGAAGTTTTCACGAACACCAACTCAAGTCTAAATTAAGTTCCTTGCCAGTCTTTGAATGAACATGGATTCCAAGTTAATTGACTTGAACAACTCCCAATTACTTTCTACCCGCTTCGTGGGATAGCTGCTAGAGCTTCCACTAATTTACATGCCTTAACACTTAGGAGATAATTTTGTGACACTCCAAGAAGAATGAAGAGAGAAAACTAATGAATAGAGAGAGAAACTAATGAATGTAGAGAGAGATGTAAAGAGTGAATACAAAAAATTGTGTATTCTAAACTCCCAAGGAGAGGGCCTTTTTGTAGGGGCAGAGTCTTTTAAAAGTTCAATTTAATTAGGAATATCAATAGAGATATGAATAATCACTCTCCTACACAAGGAAGAGTTATTCATCTAGGCATGGATGAGTACAAAGAAGACTTCTGATTTGACAAGAAGTGTAATTCTATCTAAATATAGCTAAAATCCTTTCAAAGATGAATATTTATTGGGTCAAAAATCCAAAACCAGAGCCAATTCATAACAACAACAATTTGAATACATTGGTGAATGAATTGCTTGAGTGATAACTTGGAGAAAGTGAACAGTCTTATACATGATCATATTTGTAGGCTAACTTTTAAATTGATCAAGATTATGTGTAAGGAAAATATATGTCGGTAACTGGTAGCAAAAGGATAAATTCATGCTGACACTTATCTATTTTGCTCAAGTAAAATAAGTGCGCCTTTTGTGATTGTTCCACAAAAGATAATTTAATCTTACAAAGAATGTTACTATACATCTGGAATTTTGAATATTTGCTGGAATTTATTAATTTGAAAACAAAATGCAATTTTCATAAAGGGAATATTTGCAATTATAGTGAGTCTATATTTGCTAAGATATCATACACTACAAAAAAAAGGACATTAGTGTCCGAAAAATCGGTCACTAACAGGTTTAGTGACCGATTCAATTGGTCACTAAAACCCTCATCACTAATTTGTCTCGGTCACTAATTAGTGACCGATTAGTAACCAAAATGGCGGTCACTAACTATTTAAAAAAGTTTGAAAAAATTTGTGTATGTTACTAGACGGTCACTGATCAGTGACCGAATTTGTGACCGCATATTTCGGTCACTAATTTGAATGAGTGAAAAATATTTCTCTTCAACTTTGCTTTCTCTTGGATTCGAACTCAAGACCTTTGGTATGCTCAAATGAGTAACTAACCACTACACTACATGCATTTTCATGCATTTGTTTCAACAATATAATATATATAATATTTACAAGTTAAAAAGTAATTATAATATTCTTATGTATAAGTTACTATTATTTTACATTTTAAAATTTTAAAAAAATAGCAATTATTCATTTAATATTTGTGTAATATTTATACGATAAAATAATGCACTGTATTTTTTATTTATAACTATTACTTTTAAATTTTAGGTATATTTTATCATAATATATTATAAACATATTAAAAATAGTATATACATACTAATAGGCATAGTGATAAATAGTTTTTTATATATATAATAAATTCTAATATTTATTACTATTTATAGTAGTAAATAGTTTACGCATATATATGGTAATATGTATATGTACTTATACATACAAATTAATATATAATATTATTAATTATATTGTAAATATTTATTTATAACTATTACTTTTAAATTTTAGGTATATTTTATCATAATATATTATAAACATATTAAAAATAGTATATACATACTAATAGGCATAGTGATAAATAGTTTTTTATATATATAATAAATTCTAATATTTATTACTATTTATAGTAATAAATAGTTTACACATATATATGGTAATATGTATATATGCTTATACACACAAATTAATATATAATATTATTAATTATATTATAAGTATTTATTTACTCGTAATACATGTATATATATTATTGGTGTGTATATATTAATTAATTCTCATTTTTTTTCTTTGTATAAGAATATCATTCTTGTTTATTTCTTTGTGTATCTATATATATATATAATTATTAATAAATTAATGTTCAATTATATGGATATTATATAGAAATATTTACTGGTTATATATTTGTGTATGTATGTATATTTTTATATTTTTTATATATACATATATTATTATCAAATATATATATATGTTAATAGCAAACATAATATTTTATTACTTATATAAGTGTTACATAAATTTTATGCTTTCATATTACACGAATATACAAAAAATAAAATTTTATATTTGTGACCGTTTATTGATTGAAAAACGTGGTCATTAATTAGTGACCACTTTATACCGTCATTAATAATGACTGCTTTGTGCGGTCACTAATATTAGTGACTGAAAAAAGAGTTCGGTCACTAATTAGTGACCGAATTAGTGACAGCTTTGTGCGGTCACTAATATTAGTGACTGAAAAAAGAATTCGGTCACTAATTTAGTGACTGTTTTTCTGCGGTCACTAATTCGGTCACTAATCTTTTTAAAATATTATATTTAAATTGATCATTAATCAGTCACTAAAGCTCATTTTTTTGGTAGATAGAATATGAATGTATTTACATAAATTTGTAGGGTTCACTGATAGGCAGTTTTGATTCCTCCCAAAAAAAATGAAAAACAAAATTACCTACATGATAGACAATATTAGTGTTACATATGACATGAGATTATTACAAGTTATGATATAATTTCTAGAGTTGAGGATTATTTAGACATTGTATATATTCAGACTTCCTATTTTTCATTTTCACTCATAATTAACCATTGGGCAGTAAATTATTTTGTTTTTACGAAATATTAATCAATAGTTGAATACTTAGAGGGTGTTTGGGTGAGCTTATAAGCTCTTCTAAATACCTTATAAGATATTTAAAAATTTATAAGATGACAAAAAGTGTTTGGTAAATTTTTTTTAAAAAAGCTTATAAGATCCTAAACTAAGATGTTAGGATCTTATGAGCTCTTTTAAAAAAAGTAAGGAGACCCTAACTGATTTCTAAAATCTTAACAAACTCCTTATTTTTAACCATTTTAATAATAAATTTTTTATTATTAACAGCTTATAAGCTCCAAAATCTTATTTTATCCGAACACCTCAACAATTTATTTTAAAAATAAGATCTAACATCTTATAAGATCTAAAAATATCTTATACAATGTAGGAGTTTGTAAGATGTTTTAAATAAGTTTAGCCAAACACTCTCTTAATATGATCATCAGCCCAACATATAAAAGAATTTTTTCTGCTACTTCATTAAATTAAAAATGAAAAGTACTTACAACAAGAAATCAAATATTCATGTGAAAATGGCTAAAGAAAAGAGAAGAGGTCGGCCGTACCTTAAATGAAAAGGTTAGACAACATTCGATTATGGGACAAAAGTTTTTTAATAATTACAATTTATAAAAAATATTGTTAAAAATTTTAGAGTTGAAATTGTAGGCTGAGTAGGTGAAAAGGAGAAAGTTAAAATAAAGTAAAGTATTTCCAGTGGCCCAATTAACAAATAAAAAGAAAAAGAAAATAAATACAGCTTTGAGTATAGACGAAGCAAAGTCTACTTCACAAGCATTTAAGATCCAAGAAACAGCATTTAAGATCCAAGAAACAGACCAAAATGATGAAATTCTTGAAATTTTTTATTTAGCGTGCACGTTCGCGGTGCCTTTTTATCCAAATTGAAAACCATCTACACCTTTAATTTCTTTTTTCCTTAAGCTACGAAGAGTGCGATAATTTTTTTTTTCTTATTTATATAGACATATATTAGAGATTTTTAATGTTCGAATATTTAATCTTACACTTTATGTATGGGGCTTATACTATTGGGTTAAGGACCACTTGATTAATGCGGTAATCGGTTGCTATTCCAACTAACTTACATGTATATTTTAATTGATTTATTTTGCCACTCTTATTAAAACTGTAATTTCTATGCTATTTTCCCTAGCTAGTAGCAAATGAATTTATGGATATTGACTTAAAATATATTTTGCATTTATTAACTATCATAAACTAAGAAATAAAATAATATATATGTTTTATTAAAGAACGGCTTGCATAATTTCTATCATTTACTAAAATTTAAGATCAACATATATTGTAAACATTAGACTCTAATTAGATACTCGACTAAAGAAACACTAGGTAGGTACCAAATCAAATATCATCAAGGAAATACATACAGTCTCCCTCTGTATTTTTTATACACCATATATGTGTATATAAATGAAAACAAGGTATGATCGAACAACTTATCACAGGTTATAGTTACAATTTTTATTACTACTAAATTAACAATATACATGCATTATTAATTATTAATAGTAAAATTATAAAACACTAATTTTTGTTATATGAATATGATGATAACAATTAATGAAGAAAAAGTTAAAAAACCATTTTGCCCTTGAATGGTTGCCAAAATGTCCGTACGAGACAAGATTAAATTTTAGCCAATATGTTGCCCGGACAAGATTAAATTTGTCTTTTCGTCCATGATTTCATCTTTATTTGCTAAGAGTTTATAAATCTCTTGGAGCGGTATTGTATTTTCATGTTGGTGCAATATTAATCTAATACTTTTCACACAAAAATGCAGGAAAACATAGAAAGGATGGGAATGTCGATGTTGCTACTGGTTTTGCAGCTATTCATTTTATGTGCTGATTCTCAGAATTTCATGAACAGGTGAGTTGAGCCATATGTAGGTATGAAGTAGTAGTTTCTTAGGTGAAAATTTTTGGTATTGAAATTTCTTAGTGCGTGATCTTGGATACATACATACATACATATATATATATATATTCTTTTTCAGATAATAATGTTACTAATTAATATATAAATTAAGAGAAAATAGTTCTAGGCAATATAAAACGTAGGCAGGCCACGCATTAATAGTGGCTTGCATGATCAATTCTTTTTTAATCCTTGATGGATAACTTATTTCTACGTTCGATGACTATTTCTTCAATTTGCAATATATATGCGGCGGCCGCGGCTCTTCCGACTCTAACTTCTTTTTTTTTTTTTTTATTTATTATAATTTTTCTGAAAAAGTATTTCTAAAAATGTTAGGTTGTGTTTGGTTTTATTTTCATTTTCAATTTTCACTTTTCATATTTTCATGCATTTTTAATTTTGGTATCGAAGTGTGCGTGGAAATGAAAGGACAAATCACATAATTAGCCTCTAAAGTCTTACTCTAAAATCACTTTAATCCTCACTTTTCAAAAGTTCATTTTTTAGTCATTGATGTTAATATATCATTTCATTCTAGTTCTCAAAACCACTTTTCAAGGTATTTGGCCAAAAAAATGATTGATTGATATTTTTAAGGACAACATTGTTAATTTAAAGTTTTATATTCCACTTTAGTCCCTATATATCACTTTTTCTTTAGGCAAATTACATTTTATCCCCCGGAAAAATGGAAAAGGGCAAAAAAAAAAAACCTTTACAAAAAAATAGACAAAAAAACCTCCTTGTGATCTTGAAAATTATGTATACCGCGTCTTGCTCCTGATTTGCATCAATTTAACCCTAATTTCAGCATATAAAGATTATACTATTATTAGTTATTTCATATATATATATATATATATTTTTAAGTATATTTTCATGTATCTTCTTTTATCCCTTTAAACTTAAAAACTATTTTTAATTTTTGTATTTTCATTTCTCTAATTTATTATACTTTTTCATTTTTGTATGTATTATATATAAATATATAATATATACAAATATATAACATATTTATGTATATATTTATTTTATATGTATATATTATATATCGGTATATAATATATATTAATAAATAAATATAAATATATACATAAATATATAAATATACTATATAGTTATATTTATATAAAAAATCCACCAACTTATGCACCCTCTGCAACCTCCATTCCTAACCCCAACTACCCCGCCCCCACCCAGCCATGTAGTCATTTGCACGGACGGGGCCATGGCAGCCGTGCAGACACCTGCGCGAACAACGACCGTGGCATGGCTGCTGTTTTTGAAGCTGCCATGGCCACTGAACCCCCTTGAAAAATAGCAACCATGGCTATTGTTCTCTAGACTACCATGGTTGTACCTCCATTGTAGCCACTGTTGTTTACGTCAATAATTCATTCAAATTGTTCTTGAAATAGTTGTTCAATAACTCCAAGAAAATGAATATTTATGATATTAAATCCATTAATTGTGTATTTTTGATTGATTGAGCTAACAACTAAACATAAAAATGCTTGTGTGTCCTGGGACAATGTGGCCTTAGCACAGAGTGATGTTTGTAGATTTGAAAATGGATAACTTCGATGAATAGCAAAGAATGTGGCACAATTTCTGCAAATTAAAAAGTATTTTAGTACTTTGATCATGTAATTATCAAATATATTAGGAAATGTAGTTGTGCGCATTAAAAAAAAAAGGAAAAAAAAAGTGACGTAGGGACTAAAGTGGGTCATAAAACCTCAAATTGACAATTTAGTCCTAAAAATGTTAAAATTGTGATTTTGAGGACTAAAATGAAACGATATATTAAAAGATAAACTTTTGAAGATTGAGAATTGAAGTGATTTTAGAGTAAAACTTTAGAGACTAATTATATCATTTGCCCAAAATTAAATTGTGTTTGGTTTAGCAAATGAGATTATATATATTAAAAAATTGTAATGTTGAATTGATTGTAGGATATAGATAGGTGTCACTGAAATTTATGTGGAAAAGATATTTTAATGGTGATGTGATATATATATATATATGTATATATACTGATGAGTTGGGAAATGAAATAGATTTCCGCCCAAATAAAAATGAAAATGGAAACCCAAACAAAGCCCGTTTGGTTTCATTTTCACAGTCTTCTTTTTTTATTTTTTACTATTTCAAAAATGAAATACATCACTTTAATTTTTATACATTTTTATTTTCAAAACACATTCTCCAATAACTTATATATATATATATATTCTCTCTCTATTCTATTATTTCTATCTCTCTCTACCTACAACCTATTAAAACCAATATAATTATTATTTTTCCAATAATTCATCCAAATACAAACTCATTTTTAACTCATTTCTACAAACTAACTTTTCAAATTTTAAAAATGATGGAAGTGGAAATTGGAAATATAAATGAAACCAAACGGGATTGAAATAGTAAATGGGCCTGAAATTAAAAACGAAAAGAAGACAAAACAGATTTAATCCACATAAAACTAAAGTGCATCTATTGTAGTAATATTATTCGATCTGTTTTAAATTTATTGTCCTCGAAAAGATCTTGAATTCTAAACCAAATTCTTTACCCGTGAAAACTATCCTCTCACTTAAATATAAATATGCAATATCATGAATTCTCAGCTATTATATTTAAAGGCAGTAGTCACAACAAGAAAAATAATTATTACTAACACAATGTCAATGACAATGTGAAAATTATCAGTAATAATATATATTACATGATAATAACTGTAACTTGCTTGACTCTTCCAAACTTTGTAGTGATAATAACCAATAGTTAGATTTTAACTATTTATAATTAGGCCCATGCGTAGTGAAAATTTATAATGGCGTGCTTGGCAACAATTATCGACATGCATAGTGACAATTAATGAACAGAATATTCTGTTCAAATTGTTACTCATGAATTTAGTGCTACATGTACACATGTATAATGACAATCAAATAAATCATATGTGGTAAGATTTTTGTTGTTAATAATTATTAAGGCAAAATTACAAAATTCGTCCTGTAATTTTACCCCATTTGGCTTTTCGTCCTATAATTTGCATACTATCAATTCTAGTCCTATAAGTATTAAAAAATTATCATTTTTCATATTTTTTTCGCCGGAGACGGCGAAACTCGCCGAAAAAGGTGACGTGGCACGCTGGGCATGTGGCATTTCTTGTTTTTGCCTCGTTGGCAGCTGACATGGCAGGCAAAATTACAAATTTTGTCTTGTAACTTTACCTCATTTGGTTTTTCGTCCTATAAATTGCATAATATCAATTCTAATCCTATAAGTATTAAAAAATTGTCATTTTTCATCCTTTTTTTGCTGGAGCTGGCGAAACTCGTTGAAAAATGTGACGTAGCACACCGGGTTTGTGGACATATCTTGTTTCTACCTCGTTGGACTGCCTAGTAGGCATTTTTTGTCTTTTTCTTGCTTAGCTGGCAGCATGCATGTCTTTTCTTTTCTTTTTTTTAAAATTTCAAATACATTATATAATTTATATATATACACACATATATATACACATCCATTTGTACATTTTTAAAGTTTGCACATTAAGCCTTTTGAAGTTTCTCTTATTTTTTTAGCAAGAAATTCCTTTTGAGATGCTTCTATGTCTAATACCTTCTCTTGTTGACCTATAATGGGTGAAATTGGAACTCCTCGGGGAAGGTTACAATAGTTGCTATCTCTATAAAGGTCCTGAAAATGTTGAAATGAGTTGCTATCTTAGGTGCTAGTCAAATAAGAACTCCACCACCCTGAAAATCAGTACTGTACTTAATAACATGATTAGACTTATGCAGTCGAAATATGTTAAAGATAGTCGAAGTCTTCTCATAGATGCCATGAACAATGTCAGTATAGCCCTCCTTAAGGTACATCACATTGAAAGATAGGTGATTATCCACAATCATCAATAAAACAATGCTCATCGGTTGGCCATAACATGGGGACATTAAATGAGTACCTTATTTGTCATCATATTAGCGAATTGCAGGACATAAGGGAGGTCTTTTGTAGTTATCCCCACATTTGCAAAAATATTTTTATCTTGGTAGAAATAAAGAAAATCAAGAAGACTGACTCTCTTTCTAGAGTTGATAAAATCGTGAAAAGGCTTGTTGCCCGTTTACCCTTGCCAATCCTTCAACCCTCGCAACAAAAAGGAACAAAGTTATCCCTAAGCCTTGTGAAAAAGACAGTTGAAGAAAATATGACTGCAACCACATTTGAACTAACCAGACGATGTCATGCTAATAGGCTCCTCTCTTCTTAACCATATTCCTCATTCCATTATATAGACTAGCCAAATAATTAAGGCCATGGTGATCTTCTCGCCCAAGCCAAAACAAATGTCACATAAGAAACTCTATTTGTTTCGAAAGATGTGCTAAGACAATGAACATAGCGGGATAACCAGAAACACAGTAAGTGAATTTGTTCTTCTAAATCTATAACCAGACCTTTTAGCAAAATGATTAATAATCAAAATAGAACATGCTATCAACATACCTACTATAGATAAATGGCTAAAATCCCTAGCCTCAACCGACGATGACAACTTCACACCAAAGTGGGGGTTGCCATTGGGAAATGCTAGCAATTGCTTAACATCAAAAAGAGTCGGGGTCATGGAACCAACAAAAATATGGAAGTAGTTGTCAAAAACATTCCATAAGTAGAGGACCACTTTAAGTAGGCAAAAATCTTACTTGTAAACAAAACGATTTTTCCTTATTACCTCGAAGATGCCTTGTGCCACACTTCAAAATGGGTGAGCTTGACATAATAGCTCTAGCTTACCTATTTCTTATGAATGGTCAAAGTAGTCGACCAGGGCCAATTTCTAAAGTCCATATCGGATCTATAAGCAGGCCGACACAATATCTTTCCTTTGGTCTTTAACACTGGGTCCTCAAAAGATTTAAAAATATCTTATACAATGTAGGAGCTTGTAAGATGTTTTAAATAAGTTCAGCCAAACATCCTCTTAATCTGATCATCAGCCCAACATATAAAGGAATTTCCTTTTTCTGCTATTTCATTAAATTTAGAGATGAAAAGTACTTACGACAAGAAATCAAATATTCATGTGAAAATGGCTAAAGAAAAGAGAAGAGGTCGGCAGTACCTTAAATTAAAAAGTTAGACAACATTCGATTATGGGACAAAAGTTTTTTATTAATTACAATTTATAAAAAATATTGTTAAAAATTTTAGAGTTGAAATTGTGGGCTGAGTAGGTGAAAAGGAAAAAGTTAAAAAAAAATAAAGTATTTCCAGTGGCCTAATTAACAAATAAAAAGAAAAAGAAAATAAATACAGCTTTGAGTATAGACGAAGCAAAGTCTACTTCAAAAGCATTTAAGATCCAAGAAACAGACCAAAATGGTGAAATTCTTGAAATTTTTATTTAGCGTGCACGTTCGCGGTGCCTTTTTATCCAAATTGATGAGCATCTACACCTTTTCTTTTTGCCTTAAGCTACGAAGAGTGCGATAACTTTTTTTTTCTTATTTATATAGACATATATTAGCGATTTTTAATGTTTGAATATTTGATCTTACATTTTATGTATGAAACTTATACAGTTATACTATTGAGTCAAGGACCACTTGACAATGTGGTAATTGGTTGCTATTCCAACTAATTTATATGTATATTTTAATTGATTTATTTTGTCACTCTTATTAAAACTGTAATTTCTATGCATTTATTAAATATAATAAACTAAGAAAGAAAATAATATATATGTTTTATTAAAGAACGGCTCGCATAATTTCAATGATTTACTAAAATTTAAGATCAACATATATTGTAAACATTAGTCTCTAATTAGATACTCGACTAAAGAAACACTAGCTAGGTACCAAATCAAGTCTCATAAAGGAAATACATACAGTCTTCAGTGGTGTGGAGGAAATAATTCAATAATGAATCGCTGAAATCCCACTATTCAAAATAATGGAATAGTTTATAATTAACCAAATACCCAAAAAAAAAAAAAAAAGAATAATTAAAATAAGTACTGTACTGTCAGCTCATTTGGCATTTCTACGAAAGGTAATGAAGTTTACAAGGAATCATCCTTTTCTCTTTCTCTCCCTTTGTATTTTTTATACACCGTATATGTGTATATAAATGAAAACAAGGTATGATCGAACAAGCTAAGTGGCTTGTGGCCAAATGGTATAAGTCTCTCACATAATGTGGGAGGTCAAAAGTTCGAGCCCTTCCCGATATACGTGCGTGTGTATAAATTAAAAAAAAAAAAAGTATGATCGAAAAACTTATGCTATACATAATACATATGCTGTTATTTTTGTTAATTATTTTCTTTCCCACTCTTTATTCAGTAATTAAAAATAAATATGCATAATTGGTAGGCAATCAGTCGTGTAAGAATGTAATTATGTGACTTATTTAGTTATTTAGTTGTATAAAACAGGATCAATCAATGGCTATCCAAATTCATATGTAACATTATGAGAAAATAAAAAATAATATGTAACTAAGTACAATGCAAAAGTTGCCTACAATTTTATATGTTAAATAACAACAAAATTTTACTTGTTTGGGATAATGACTTCCACAAGTTTGATAAAATTATATATTCAACTTGTCATTGTTAACATTTAGAAAGACCTTAACTATATGTAGTAATAACGAAAATATTATCATAGGTTGTAGTTACAATATTTATTACTACTAAATTAACAATATACATGCATTATTGATTAGTAATAGTGAGATTATAAAACACTAATTTTTGTAATATGAATATGGTGATAACAATTAATGAAAGATAGAGTTAAAAGATCATTTTGCCCTTGAATTTTAGCCAAAATGCCCATACAGGATATGATCCGCATCTTTTTTTTTTTTTAATCCAGATTGGGTCGTGACCCGATGGAACCCGACCAGCCCTAGTTCGTGACCCGAATTCAGGCCGTTGATTAATTGAGGATCTGACGCACAGTAAGGGGCCATCCCGATCCGTACAGACAAACACAGTTCAACACCTATAAAATGAAAGAATCATACAGCATCAGGTCATGTTATCACTTACTCACTCTCATTTAAGTTCTTATCTACACCTTTGAGCTCACTGTTGATCACTTTAGCTCCATATTTTATGAGTTGATCCGCCTACACAGGCATCTTTCTTTTATAGCTCTATAGAATACTACTCCACATTTACTTGATATAAAATATATAAAGTTTTAAACAACCACACTATCGATATATAAAACACACTAAATTTAGTTTTTCTCATTTCTTTCTTTGAATGTCTATACATAAAATGTTTTTTTTAATTAAAATAATTATATAATGTCAATACTCATTGATAGACAATGTATTAATACTCATAAGATTGACCATATAAATTATAACTCAAGACAACAAGCCAAATAGCTAGCAACCTAACATGTAACACATTGACATTTAGCGGCCAATTTGATTTGGTGACATCACGTTCACATATATAATTTGATCTGGTAACATGTGTGTATTGAAAAATATATGTCACATCCCGGGCCTGCGAGTCTGTTGGACGTGAGAATTGTCTCCAAACCCACTAAGTATATCCTGAACTTGGGTTATGATCAACTTGTCCAAAAGGTATAACCAATAGATGCATATGAGTCATTTGACCAAAATTTATACACTAGTCACTCTTTTAGTATTTAGTCCATATGAAATGGGGTATCACAATATATATATATATATATATGTGTGTGTGTGTGTGTGTTACATCATGCAATTTGACTCCTTCCCAACAGCCATATTTGAACTTAGTCTCCTCTCTTTTTCTCACACACTATCATTTAATTAATATTACTCCAATATCTTCAATTTCAGTCAAAGTAAACAAACGCATTCAACTCAAACCATCTAACAAACGCCTAAGTTAATATGGAGTTGAAGTGATCAATTGTGAGCTCAAAAGTGTAGATAAGAACTTAAGAGAGAGTAAGTGATAACATGACCTAGTGTTGTATGATTCCTTCTTTTTATAGGTGTTGAACTATCATTGTCTATACGGATCGGGATGGTGCATTACTGTGCATCAAATCAATTGATCAACGGCCTGTAATTCGGGTCACGACCTGGGGTGGATCGGGTCCCATCGGGTCATGACCCTACCTAGATAAAAAGACGTGGATCCTATCCTATATGGGCATTTTGGCTAAAATCCAAGGGCAAAATGATCTTTTAACTCTATCTTCATTAATTGTTATCATCAGAATACATATAAATTACTAGTGATAATTTAAAATACTAATTTTATCACTTTTAAGCTATATTCTAGCAAAATATATAAACTATCGTGACTTAATAGATAACTTACTAACAAAATAAATAAAAGTTAATTATTATTTAATATTGTGATTAGTGAAATTCTTACATTATCATTTATTTTTTATAACTTAACATAGACCCAAACTTTAGCTAATAAAGTGTATATATATCCTATATTTAAAAATTGTGGACACAATCTTTGCGGGACGCATTCAAATATCAACAAATACACCTAGATTGTTGCGTGATAAACTATTAAATTAAATATATAATTTATATTATTTGATGCTGTTGTTAAATCAATTTCTAAAAATACCATTTCAGCAAGCAAATTAAAAGGAAGACTTTGCCTTCAATAATTTGTGAAAAGGAGAAAAGCCTCCCTTCTCTCTTCAAAATTTATTATGCAATGATTAACTTATTGTGAAAACATAAATCCAATATAATTCTTTGTAAATCCTTAGATCAATTAAGTGGGTGTTTGGCTAAGCTTATTTTAAATATTTTGTAAGCTCCTACATCTTATAAGATGTTTTTGGAATTTATAAGATGTTAGATCTTATTTTTTAAAATAAATTGTTGAAGTATTTGGACAAAATAAGATGTTGGAGCTTATAAGATGTTAATAATGGCAATTTTGTAATTAAAATGGTTAAAAATGAAGAAGCTTGTTAAGATTTTAAAAATAAGTTGGGTCTTCTTACTTTTAAAAGAGCTTATAAGCTCATAACATCTTATTTTAGGATCTTATAAGTTCTTTGTTAAAAAAAAAATTACCAAACACTTTTTATCTACTTATAAACTCTTAAAATTCTTATAAAATATTTTGAGGAGCTTATAAGCTCACCCAAACACTCTCTAAGTTGCATAGTTGTAATTTTATACATCATCAGTTGAGTTTCAATATGAAAAAAAAAAAGTAGTGATAAAATAATAAGTGATTGTGCAAAAGTTGTATTAAGTATATATATTAAGTGATAAAAAAAAAATTCTCTGTTAACAATTTTTACGAATTCAATAGTAACAAGTATAGTATTTAGGTTGTCACCATTAACAAATAATGACAAGCATATAGTGATAATGAAAATCTTATCACAAATTATAGTGACAATGAAAATTTTATCACAAATTATAGGTTGTTACTATAGGTGTGTCAATAATTGTTAGTAGTATATGACTACATAAAACATTAGTTCTTGTCATAATTAAGTTTTTATTATGCTAAAATAAGGGTAAATTGCACAGCGCTCCCCTGTGATATTCACAATTGGTTCATAACCCCATGTGAAATAGAAATTGGCAAATAAACCCATGTGTTTTCGAAGATCATGCAATGAGCATCCCTAGGGAGGAAGGTGTCATTCACGCGCGGGTGTGCACGATTTGGCATGTAATTTTATGTGTAAAAAGACGATCATGCCCCTCACTTATTAGCCGTTAGATTTTTTTTAAAGAAATCAACGGTCCAAATTAAATCATATAATATCTTTAAAAAAAAAGAAATAAGTAATATATTATTATATATATAATATAATAGATATATTTATAATACATATGTATAATAAATGTAAATCCCACACCCCCACCCTACCCCAACCCACCGACTGCCATGGCAGTCGATTTTTCATGGTTGCTGATAGATTCCGACAGCCAGCCCGGGTAGCTCACCAGTCGGCTGACGGCGACCCCAAAATCAAAAAAAAAAGAAGAAGAAGAAGAAAGATGGCGACCGACAGCCACAGCGGCCACTGGCCAGGTTTGGCCAGACCTGGCCATTATCCACGACAACCATGGCTACTCATCGGGTTGGAAAACAGGCAGCTGTGGCTATCTGTTGGCTTTGGGGAAGACGGGGAAGGGGGGTGGCCATAGTTGCCAGCATTCCGGCAGCTTGCCAATCGGCTACCAGCGGCCTAAGAAAAAAAAAAAGGAAGAAGAAGAAGAAAGATGGTGACCGACGGTAGCCATGGCTGCCAGTCGGGTATGGAGAACAGGCAACCATGGCTGCCTGTCGGCTTTGGGGAAGATGGGGTGGGGGGGTGGGGGGTGATGATAATATATATAGATATATATGTTATATATAATATATTATATATGACATATATTAATATATAGTCATATACAATATATATGTTATATATAATTTTATATATATGCATATATATACATGTTATGATAAATTTATATATATGTATATTATATGTATATAAGTATAAATAAAAATTATATTTTATATTTTTACAAATAATAAATATTAAATAATTTTTATAATTATTATATGTAACCATAATTATATATTTTAATTATAAATAAAAATGTATTATTTAATTTTTATAAATATTATATATTTTATATTTTTACATATAATAAATCTTACTTAATTTGAAATGAAGAAAAAAATTATATATATTATATGTATAAATAAAAAATATACATGTTTATATTTATAGATGTATATATATTTTATATGTAACTATAAATAAAAATGTATTATTTAATTTTTATTTATATTATATGTTTTATATTTTTACAAATAATAAATATTACTTAATTTGAAATGAAGAAAAAAATTATATATATTATATGTATAAATAAAAAACATATATCTTAATATTTATAGATGTACATATATTTTATATGTAACTATAAATAAAAAATATATTATTTAATTTTTATAAATATCATGTATTATTTAATTTTAAAAGAATTAAAGAAAATTTATATATGGATATATGTGACATGTATAAATAAATAATATATAATATCTTTATAGATAAATTTATACATGTACATATATTATATAAGTGTAAAAACTATATTATATACTTTTTCAAACTATTAATAGACTTATATATGTATACATATTATATATAAGTATAAATACAAACATATACCTTTTTAAAATTAATTTGAAATGTATAAAAAAGTAATTTTATTTAAGGGTAATTTTGGCTTTTTATTATTCAATGAGCATCAAACAACAATGAGAATGCTGCTGGGTTAAGTGAGCAACTTTCAATTAAACATAGGGGTTTATTTACCAATTTCTATTTCACATGGGGCGCTGTGCAATTTACCCGATAAAATAAAACTTAGTTGGTATCACTTAAAAAATATAACTAGTAGCAAAATAAAAAATTATTATCGTTTAATATATGCATTGTGATAATTTTTATATGATTACTTATTTTTTTATTACTAAAATTATTTCTTTTAGTGTTTATACACTACAAAGGATTGATTTCCAATGATAAATATTCCAGTGACCATAAAGTGCAAGTGACCGTTTATAATCAATCACCGACCGATTCAAACATAATTTTGTCTTGATCAATAATCCAATCATTAATTAAATACAGATAGAAAGAGAAAGAATATGAGAATCCATTAACATATATACACGTCAATTATAATACATATACATTGTGTACACACATTATATATATATATATTAGTAAATTATAAACTAACATACACATAATATTACATATATATCAGTGAATATATATATATTAGTATACATGTAGTACTATATATATGTATCAGTATATATAATATTAGTAATAAATAATATGCATATATATAAAATGTATATACTTTATACACATTATATATCGTGTATGTATATACTCTCCTGTATACACTTGTGTATGTATGTATATATGTATATATAAATATGAGATCCAAAATTCAAAACTAAAGAACCGTCGGTGTATATATAAGTTTGTAAATAATATATATATATATATATCAACAATATATTATGATAAATGTGTCGAGAATTTAGATGTAATAAGTATAAATAATCAAAATTGTATTTATTAGATGTAACAAAAAATTATACAAATATTTAATGGACAATTGTTAAAATTTAAAACTTCCAATTAGTAGTAACTTATATAAAAAAGTGTTAATTATAATATGCCTTCTGTTTGTATATGTCTTTATATATTATATTGTAAAAAAATAATTCATTCAAATATACTTGGTTTAATGCTTTGTATATCATTCTGCAAGCAAGAGGACGAAAGGTTTGAATTACATTCAAACAGATATGATCCGAAATTTTGGTACATATAAAGGATATATATATATATATATATATATAAGCAAAAAGAATGCTACTGACAAAAACTCAACTCACATAACATCAAACTAGCCAATAATTATATGTATTAAAGGAGATTTTGTTTTTCCATAATAATAACTTTCATAATTTTAATAGTAATAAGAATAATGTAAAGCAATTGTCACCCACCACAGAAAGTATAACATTAATAACACAAAATTGAATGGAATTGAAGTACGAAAATTAGCCTTAATGATATGTATATATTAATTAAAAGTAAATTTCTAAATTTTCACAAAATGTTACTTATTAAGTGACAATAATTTATAGTGTTACAAAGAACTAGTATTTTAAATTATCACTATTAATAATTAATGAAAAATATATGTATGATTTGTGACAAGATTTTTATTGTCACAGGATAGTATTACAAATTATTGATAGCGACAGCTTAAGCTCAATTTTTTTTCATTATAAAGTTGTGAAAATTATTATTGGGGCAGTTAAATTTTTGTCACTAGCTTAAATATAATATAATTGGTGGCACATTTTGTTTTATCACCATTTTTATTTTTCTCATGTAACTATTGATAGTCAGTGGCGGCAAATTATATGTATAACCACTGTAAGAATAAAAAAATTAGAAATAAATTAGTACATGACAATACAAAAATTATTACTAATTATATATACAATGATAAAATAAATTATTTTATCACAATACAAATTTTGTAAATTTAATAATGATAAAAACTGTGCTTAAATTGATATTATTAATAATTCGTGACACATTTATAATGACAATCTGGTGATAGTCAAAAAAATTTCACAAGTCACATACTTATCATCATTATGTACTCACCACATATGTCTGGATAGGGGTGATAATTTCAAACATGATATGATAACCCGACAAGAGTTCGACATGAAAAAAATGGATTTGGGTCCACTAAGGTCGACATGAATAAAAACTAGAAGAAAATGGATTAGGTTGGATTGAATTTCAGGTTACACGAATAACCTAAAATTTAATTTTGGGTCACATGACAATCCAAATCCACCAAAACCAATTCGACCCAACCCTAATTAAACAAATAAAATTTAAATTTTTTAAAAGTAAAAATATAAAATAACAAAATAAAACTTGAAAATTTGAACTTTAGCAATATCAAAATTACAACTTCGATATTTTTCGGTCTTATTTATTTTCGCAAATATATACGATGGATGATTATAATTTTAGACTACTTGTAATGGTTATTTTTAGGTTTCTAAGTGGATATGAAAGTTGTTCTGTAAATAGTTGACAAAACACTGTTTTAACTACTGAATTTTCCTAGAAATTTTTCTTAGACCTTATGCAATGCAAGATTTTGTATATATAAATAGAAAGAATTCTTTTTGTTGAGAGGCTATAAAAAATTTTAAAAATTCAAGCAAGTTTTATAATAAATTATGTGTTCAATTAAAATACTTGTTTAGTAATTTGCTTGATGATATATTTTTATTAATTTATGTGCTGTTTAATTGAATCAATATAAAGTAAAAAAATAATATTATTGTAAGAAGTTAAAAGAGACAATTTGATTGACACAAAAGATAAAAAAAAAAATTAAAGAGAGCGGGTGAATAAAACTTGAAAAAGTGTGATATTTTTAAGAAAGATAATTTGTGATTTTAATATTTTTACAATACTGATAGATATTACAAAATGAAAGGAAAAAAGGTCCTAAAATCAATATATTATGTTGTTCAATTAAATTTTTTTTTAGAAAGCTGCTGTTGTGAATTTATGATGAGAACTCTTTACTCTTTATTTTAATTTATTAATAATTAAGAATAGATAAAATTAGAAAATAAAAATACCAAATATTTTCTAAAAATTAAAACAAATGTTCGAAATAATTATTTTAAATCAGGTTGACAGGTCGGATTAGGTAGATTTGAGTTGGCCGGTTGACCTAATAAAAATCAGATTGACTTGAACCTGACCTGATACGAATCAGGTTGGGTTAGAGTTGAGCATTTTCAGGCATGCCATCATGTTGGGTTGGGTTTAGGTTGAAAAAATTAATGTTATACCCATACTTCAACCCAACTCAAACCCACATGACCCACCCAAATTGCCACCCATATGTTTGGAGTTTCCCTTAGGCTTCTAGGATTGGTGACATAAATCTTTCCTCAGATGTAATTTTCATTTAAAACATTAGTTATCATTACTACTACTACATTGTGATAAAATAAAATTAATATCACTTAAAAAGTATCATTACTGATAAAATAAAAATTATTATTAATATATTTCATTGGTGATAATTTTCAAATTATCATTTTTCTTTAAGTTATTAATATTATATTTTTTTATAGTGAACTTTGTCACTATAAAAAATTCGAGTCATAGGTTAATTGAAAACTAATGAGTGGAAAGATACAATTGGTATATGACTTATCACGTTATAGTCACCATGCATGTTGCTAATTAGCGTTGTTTACAGTTCACATATTATTATATGTTGTAACAAAATAAGAGTATTATCATTCAATACAATTCGTTAACATTAACAATAATTTTGATATTATTATTTATCCACGGACGGATGCACGGGGGGCAAGTTGAGGCCATCCCCCCACCCCAAAACAACAATTTGCACACTTTTTGTAATTTTTTTAATAATTCTAGTTTATATATATTTAAAATTTTAGTAATACTGTTCCCTCCCAATATTTGATATATATTTTCAGTTCTGATCATATTTTCTCGTTTATATATTTTTGAAATTTTAATAATAATTTTTATTAATTCTTTACTATTTTAATTTTGAAAATTCTCAAACAAATTTTTAGACTAATATTTTACAATAAACAATTTACATGTAGATTAGACCAATTACAACACTTCTATTTTATTTGTTTGACAACATGTTTATAGCGATCTAACTAAAGAAAACCTTTACCATTTTATAGGGGACTTACAAAACATTTAAAATGTCTCTTTTTACTTCAATGAGATTGACATAGAGAAACAAAAGAAAAATGCTTTTTTTTTTTTTTTTTTCGTTTTTAACATGTATTTATCTTGTATTTATTTAGAATAATATATATTGTTGTCTTCATTATTTAATTTTATAATATATATGGATGTTTGTTTATATGCATCATAAAATATGTTATCGACTTATTATATTTTCAATTAAAAATATTTAGTATTTGAATTTTTACGTTCTAGAATTTTTAACCCTCAGAGTTTTACTTTTGGATAAGTGCCTGTATTTAACATCTTATAACTAATATTATATTTATGCAGTGATATGCCCTTAAAGTCAAAGTTTGGACAACCAACTCAAAAGCCTTTGAAAAGAATTGTACAAAAATCAACGGATTAAGTGGTAGGCATGTTTCTTTTTGTTTGTTTTTCTTCCTCAATAACTAGTGGATAACCGGTGGGTTTCTATGGCAAATGACAAATGAAATTGGCTGACCAACCATCATACACAACCCTCTCAACCCAGCTCCCCAACTTTCTCCTCTATGAACAGTAAGATACGGCGAAAAATTTCTCCTTTTTGGACCATAAAAATTAAAATATGGATGAAACTTAAAAGAGTATGGCTGTTTGTCAAATCGGATTTATTCAATAAATTGGATAATTTGAATCAAACCAATGTATTTGGTTTGGGTTGGATTGAGTAATCGGATTCAATTGAGTAAATTTTGATCAAATTCAATTAATTATTTTTTTGGACTTGAGTTTTATTTTTGCTTACTTAAATTAACCTGACCCGATTAATTATTAATAAAAAAAATAAAATTTTTCTCACTTTTTTGTCTCCAGTTAGTAGTCTTCTTGATATGTATTGGAGTTTGATGAATTTATTTTTGTTTTCTTGTTATGTATTTAGATTTCTACCAAATAAATTAAAAATTTTATAATTTAATTCGTATATAGTTTTTATATAAAATGTAAGGAGGAGGATAAAAAAGAGAAAAAATTGAACAGGTAGACCCGATTACCTGATTCGAATCAATCCAATCTAAATTGAATTGGTTTGATTCAAGTTTGAAGATCCAATTTTATGAAACTCGACGCAACCCAACTTGATTAAGTTTAATTGATTTGAACTGATTTTTCTTGCAAACTCGACCCGGCCTGACCTGTGAATACCCCTATAAAAAAAGTCACCAAAAGACACAGCAACTCTAACATTTATCCTATTTTAAGAAGAAAGTATTTTTGTTCTCTAAAATAAAAGTTAAGATACCAAATTTTAATTATTTCAAAATTTTCCTTTTATTTATTCTATCATCCCTTGAATAAAATTTACATGTTTAAATAATAACTATGTATTTAAAAATTTCTCAAAAGTTAAATTCAATATATTGATAACTTTTTAATTTTTTTAATAGGATAATAGACTATAAAAATTTTACTTTATGCAACTACTATCTTCATAATTATACAAATTGTAGATATATATTTTAAATGCATGTTAAATTTTAATATGATAAATTTGAAATGATACACAAATAATATGTATTATTCAAAAATATTTTATTTGCACATTATCGCATGCAACAAATGCTAATTAAATCAAAAGAAAACAATAAATAACCTAATTCCCGAAAGCAAGCATAAGTCATTCTTTGGTATGTAGATGAAAATTAAATAAATAAGTAGCCTGCGAAAAGTTTGTATGGAGTTTTTGTTTTTCCATCAAAGTTAATAAATGTCCAGATATTGTCATTGAAGAATGGTCTATTCCACTATATATATATATATTTGGCCGTTCTGAGAGCATAAAGTGCCTCGGAATGAATGTAAGACAGGCTTTATAGGTAATATTGTGGTAACTGTTTTGCTCACAGAAAAGTGAAAACTCTTCAGCTGTCTTTCCAATATATATATCCCAAACACAACAACTCAATCAATTAACCCTTAACCTTTCAATTCATTACAAGAATTATAACAGTCATTGGCTGCTTTGGTTTCTCCAGAGTCCAGAGGTAATATATCTTATGTTGTGTTTACAAATTACAATTTTAATTGTATCCTTCAGTTGTCGAGGATTTTGTTCAAGTACAGTATATAATCAAAATAACATATATTCGATCATTTAATATAGAATAATTAAGAGGGTGTTTAAAAATTAGAAATCAAGAAATGGGCAGCCACCAATTTGCAGATGATGAGGAGTTTTTGGGTGTGTGCAGGTGCAGCTCCGATCCTTTGGTGGGAAAGAAGAAGAAGAAGAAGAAGAAGATGGGATGGAAGAGAAAATGGAGTTCCCATTTGGGGTATTGTATGGCCATTCTTCTTTTTCTTCTTCAGTTTGTGTTGCTTGCTCAATGTGCAGTACCACCACAAAGAAGGCAGTTAAGTTTCTTATCAACTTTTGCTGTTTCTAATTTTTGTTATCTATTTTGCACGTATCTTACTTAACTAAGTTATAATATCTCACATGACTTTTTTTTTTTCCCTGCTTATTACTTGATGAAAATTTATACAATCTGTTTATTAATTATTTTATTTTATTTTTTTAAAAATATTTGGATTGAATGCCTCCACAAGTTATATTAATTTACGCATGGCTCAAGACTCAAAGAGGAAACCTTCTATGTAATGAAACAAAAGAAACCAAAAGGGGCAGCTCCCCAAATCCCAAAAACCTGTGTTGGTTCCCAGGTATTTCTGTCCCTTTTAGTTTCGTAATGGCCCGTTTGGTTTTATTCTCAAAGCCTCTTTTCCCGAGTTCTCTTATTTGAGAATTGAAGCATATTAATCTATACATATTTTACTCATTCAATATATTTTTATTTCTATTATCAAAACATATTTTTTAATAATTTGATATTTTCTTTCAAAAAAATTTCTTGTTATTTTCATTATTATTATTACTATTTATCTCTACCTACAACTTACTACATATCATTATTACTTTTCCAATACCCTATTCAAATACAAACTCATTTTTAATTGATTTTTTTCTAACTATTTTTTAAATTTTAAAAATTATGAAAATGGAAAATAATAATAATAATAATAAAAACATACCCGAACGGGCCCTAGTTATTCTCTCTATAAACATGTTCAATTTTGTCTCTCTTTCCTTCTCTCTAGAAGATCATGTCTACACACACACATGGTTATGTTTATTGTTTTTCTTGCATAACAGTGAGAGTGCTGTACCATTATGATTATTTGGATGGCTAAGTGAGGTTCCTACCCCACAGCTGCACTCCCGTGAATCTCATCACCTCCCAACAAAAGTTTAGAAAAGCTCATTCCTATATTTCCTACTCTCAAACCGGCCGGTTCCACGTCCTTACCTACACCATATCTTACTCTTACATTCTTGTTTTGTCTTTCACTTTATTTTAATCAGCAGCTTTTTTTACGCTGCCCTTAATCTTAAGCCCTACGAACATTTTTTTTCTTTATTCCTATGTACTTCATGATAACTCGTCAATATTAAAGTGTAACTTAATGCATACACCGTAATATCCTTACGAATTTCTATAAATCCTATTACTTATGTCTTACTCCACCATGTTAAAATTATTTAACTTAATATAGAATGTTAGATGAAAATTTTATATAAAAAAATAAATTCTTCAATATTTTTACCATGTTACTGTCAGAAGTATTAGTTGAAAATTAGTTTTGAGTATCCTCTTAGAATCAATTTTAGAAAATAAAATTAGTTTTACACTTCTCAAAAAAATAAATAAATTATGAGAATAATAAATTTAGAATAGAGAATACATTTTAACTTCATCATAGAAATGAGCAACCTTGTTGTCTCTGCACAATCACATATTTTGTGTTTCTATCTACTGTGAAAAATACATAGTAAAGGACAATGAAAGAATATTGGAACCCTTCACGGGTTGTTCATGTAATTAATTACCCGTGAGATTCTGCCTATTGGAACTTTACCTCCTAGGCCCCATTAAGTCCTAGGTAGTCTTGACAAGCAGATATTCTTTGTCTCAAGTCTCAACTTTTATGACCCTTGAATCATTGTCGATTTGCTAAAATGATATATGTATAAAACTTTCTATAGAAATTCCCGTCACTGTTAACCTTTAAACCCAAATCAACAATTTTGACGCCACATATTGCATACCTTACAATATGGTCGCGAGATGAGTCGAGCAGGCTCCGACTCGATTATAGTTCGACTCAAGTTCGAGCTTTTCGAGCTCGAGCTTTAATATGAGCTGAGCTTGAGCTTTACTTTAATTGTTATTTTTAAATATTTTTATATAATAATTAATATATAATAATAATTTACTTTTTTTTTCTAATTTTAAATATTTATTATATATGATTAAGTAATTATAATATATTAGTAATTTAATACTTTATCAATAATTATAATATATTATAATTTAAATCATTGTAGTAATTAATATAGTATATATTATAATTTAATATATATTTTATTTATAATTATAATGTAAATTACTTTATTAATTATTATTAAATAATTATGATATATTAATAATTTAATATTTTTATTTAACTTAAAATTTTATGGTGAGCGAAGCTCGACCCCTAAAAAAAGTCTCATCAAGCTCGAGCTCGAGCTCGGCTCATTTACACCCTTACCTTTATGTTGCCACTCTCAATTGTGCGATACCCCACCACACATAAAATAAATGTAGAAAGAGTGACTATTATATAAGTTTTGGCCAAAATACTTATATGCATCCATTGGATATCTCTTTTTGGACAAGTTGATCATAACCTAATTCTAGGATGCACTTGGTGGGTTTGGAGGCAATTTCGCGTCCTTTGGGCTCACGGGCCCGAGGTGTGACAAATGATATTGGAGCCATCACTAGCCGGAATATTGAGAGCTAACTGCTATATGAGTTAAAGTGTTATGTGTGTGGGAGCCATCTCTTGAACCTACGGGACAAAGTGCTGCATGCACAGAAGCCACCTCTAGAGTTCCAATACCTGGTAACTAATCTTGGATATGTGTCACACTGCGATGAGGACGTTGCATTCTGAAGGAGGGGTGATTGTAATGCCACATCCCATGTGGACTAAAATATTGAAAGAATGATTAGTATATAAAATTTGGCTAAAAAACTTATGTGCATCCATTGGATATCCCTTTTGGGCAAGTTGATCATAGCTCAATTTTAGAATGTACTCGACAGTTTTGGAGGCAATTCTCATATCCAATGGACTCGCAGGCCGGGCTTGACAAATTGAGTACTTTATTTTAAGTTCAGCTATTATATTTAAGTTCTAGAACGCACTTTTCATTTGAGGTTATTTATTTATGTTTTTGGGGGGTTCAAGTCTTTTATTTATTTGATTGCAGAAGGATTCACAAGAACAACAGTGATGATGGGATGTATTACCCTCCAGTTCAGTTGCATTTATTGGAAAACCAAGTAAAGTCGCATTTTACTATATTTTAATTATTTGTTCTATTTTCCCTTTTTTCCTTCTCTAGAAATTTTCCTATATTTATGTCAAACGCCTCATAATTCATAAGGTTCTCCCAAAAAAGAGAGTCCCTTGTAATAAAACCTGTTAGTAAACTGTGTTCTTCAAATTGTGGATATAGTACCTGTACCTGGGAATAAATGGACTATTGCCTAAAATTTATTTCCATAATGTAGTAATGATGTTGTCTTAAGTCGATTTTACCTAAAAACACAAAATTATGGATATCTGTGCAGGTGATTTTGGACAATGGCATCCTTAACGTTACTCTGTCGGCTCCCGGGGGTATGATCACCAGAATAGAGTACAATGGAATTGATAACTTACTGGAATACGAGTATAAAGAGGATAACAGAGGGTACACCATTTTCTACCCTTGTGCATGTTAGTTTGAACCTTTGAAATATTAAAATCGTAATCTTTTAAAGAAACTATGTTAGCCGGGAAAACAATCCGGATGACATCTCTCATAATTAAGTCTTTATCTCTTCAAAACAAATGTAGGTATTGGGATCTCGTTTGGAGCAAAGCAGACCATCCTCACGACATTTTTGATAAGTTCGTTCCATGTTTATGTGTTGTTTTTGGAACACATCACTGCTACTATTGTTATAAAACCAAATACTAATGTAATATGAGAGACATTGTTTGTTTTGCAGAGATATGATCCAGAAGTTGGTTCATCTTTGAGTGTGTGTGTGTGTGTGTGTGTGTGTATATGTCTTAATATTTAACTGAATAACTGAGGTGCTTGTTGCTCCAGGCTTGAAGGGACTAGTGTTCATGTTATAAGGGAAGATGAGAACCAAGTGGAGCTCTCATTCTTGAGAGCATGGAATTCTTCAGAAACAGGGCTTCCCCTGAATATTGACAAAAGGTGCATTGTAAGTCTTGACCATCACCCCCATTATTTTTATCAGCCAGTGTGAATTAATTCACTTTCCTATAGCTAAACTTGTCATTACGCCAAAGGTTTATAATGCTGCGCGGTTGCTTTGGATTTTACTCATATGCAATTTTCGAGCGCCTGGAAGGTTGGCCTAATGTTAATATCTCTCAAGGACGAATAGTGTTCAAGCTTCAGCACGATCTGTAAAGACACTCTTGCTTTTTTCTATTACTACTTTTCTTAATGATATTACCTCAGATTTGCTTATTAAAAGCATGATTTTGTGATGTTTCTTAGGTTTCAATACATGGCAGTGTCTGATGACAGACAACGGATCATGCCAACGACTCAGGACCGTCAGAAAGGTCAGGTTCTCGACTACCCAGAAGCTGTTCTTCTAACAGATCCAGCCAATTCTTTTCTCAGAGGAGAGGTAACCTGATCACAGCTTAATTGGACTCAATTTGTGAAGACAATTTTGTATAAGCTGACTTGCTTTAATGTACTCCAATTCATAGCTTGCCAAATGTTAGCAAATGTAGCTATAGCTATGAAATGTACTTGATAATGTTATTACACAGGTTGATGACAAGTATCAGTATTCCAGTGACAACAAAGATAATCGAGTCCACGGGTGGATATGCTCCGACCCTCCTACAGGATTTTGGATAATCACTCCAAGCAATGAATTCAAAACAGCCGGGCCTGTCAAGCAAGATCTGGCGTCTCATGCTGGTCCAATCGCCCTATCCGTACGTATATCCTGTTAATAATATTGCAAAGCGGAGAGGAGCGCCAAGATGAGAATTGAGAATCTCATTTGGTGTGTAAAAACTCAAAAGCTTAATGACCGGGCTAAATTTAAGATATGACTAGCGGATAACTAAATGGAGCATTAACAAGAGTATTCTTTTCATTTATTCCTTCAAATATCTGTAATTCTTGAATGGTACAAGTTTTGGACTAGCTAGTAATGGCAGTTTGCATGTGCAGATGTTCTTCAGCACTCATTATGCTGGGCAGCCTTTAATAATAGAATTCCGTGATGGTGAACCATGGAAGAAGGTCTTTGGCCTTGTGTTTATATACCTAAACTCAGTTTTAGCTGATGAAGATCCACTTGCATTGTGGGCTGATGCCAAAGAACAGGTACTAACAACTAGTTTTTCTCACATTCGTCACGTGAAGATCTAATTTATTTTCAATGCATTCTGATCCCCATTGATACTATGTTAGATGCTCATAGAAACAGAAAGCTGGCCATATGATTTCCCAATCTCAGATGACTTCCCTTATGCTGAGCAGCGTGGCACAGTGACTGGCCGGTTATTGGTCCGTGATAGGTATATTTCTCATGATTAAATTCTGATTTCAGTATTCAAGCAGAAACTGTGTACAATTTCATAATTTGAAAACTCACATGCATGGTTCCAGCTACATCAGTGAGAGGCTTATAAGTGCAAACTCTGCTTATATTGGATTGGCTCCACCTGGTGACCCTGGATCGTGGCAAAGAGAAAACAAGGTTAATTCATTAATTCTTCAATAAAAATAGTCAATAGTTTCACAAAGGTTTCACAAACATAACCAGAGATATTTCAACTTTTGTCACAGGGCTATCAGTTCTGGACTGAATCTGATGCTATGGGGTATTTTGCAATTAAAAACATTCGAGCTGGGAACTACAGTCTCTATGCTTGGGTCCCTGGATTTATTGGCGACTACAAATATAACTTCCAAATCAACGTACTACCAGGTTTAGAGATGACATTGTTTTTAATGATCATACGTCTTGGACTAAATGGTTTTAACCTTAAAGTTACAAAGGTAATGAAACGCAGTTTATCTAAAACTTGAAATGGTTGATTATGTGCAAGGAAGCAAGATTAGGCTTGGGAATCTTATATATGATCCTCCAAGGAACGGCCCTACTCTGTGGGAAATTGGCATCCCTGATCGTACAGCTGCTGAATTCTACGTGCCCGATCCAAACCCCACACTTATGAACCAGCTGTACGTTAGCCAGTCCGACAAGTAAGCATCAATGTTCATCTCTATTCTTGTGAGAGACTCTTATTACATTCTATGCAAGCAATGCATGTCTTGCTGATCTTTTATTTGAACTCAACAGATTTAGACAGTATGGTTTGTGGGACCGGTACTCAGACCTGTACCCCGATGAGGATTTAGTTTATACTATAGAATCAAGCATTTATCAGACAGACTGGTATTTTGCTCATGTGAACAGGTAATAGTTATTATTAAGTATTGTTCAACTGTTGGAATTTTTCTGGTACTGGTTGTAACCTTTGTAATGTAGGAATGTGGGCAACAAAACATACGTACCGACAACATGGAAAATTATGTTCGACCTTGCTAATGTGGATGAATCAGCAAATTATACTCTCCAACTTGCACTGGCATCAGCAACTGATGCTGAATTGCAGGTGTGTGTGTGTGTGTGTGTGTATATATATATTTCAAGTACATTTATTAGTTATGGAATATAAGAAGCAACTTTAATTGATTTCTAGAATATTGATGCATGTTTAATTTTAAACATTTGGTTTGGTTTTTAGATTCGAATCAATGACGAAGCAACAGATGAAGTTCCCCATTTTACGACAGGGGTGATAGGGAAGGACAATACAATTGCTAGGCATGGAATTCATGGATTATACTGGCTATACAGTGTTGGTATACCAGGTTCTATACTGGTGAGCAGCACAAATACAATCTTGTTGACTCAGTCAAGAGGATCAATCCCTTGGAGAGGAATCATGTACGATTATATCCGTCTTGAAGGTTCGCCATCCAATATTAAGACGAGAAAACATAGATGAAATTGTTTGTGTAGCCCTTTGTAATATCCTTCGAATAGCCAATGTTTGTGTTGTAATGGAATTTAGGTTCCTTCTTGGTACTTGGTTTAGATCTTTTAGTAGAATTTATGTTTCATCATCTATTGCATTGCATGGATATATGAATTATGTATTAAATATTTTTCTAAATAAATTGATTGAGAACTAAATACACTTGACATAAATACATCACATTGAAATAAGAGATGAAACACATAATGGAATAGAGGATTCAAAGTGGTTGATACTCTGCAACGAAGCATATAGAAAATTTATACATAGGAGAAAAGTGATTCAATTAGATATGCCAGGATAATCTGGGCCCTTTTAATCCATTGAATATGGTACATAGCGGATATCGACACATGGGTTCCGTAGGTTAACAATAAAATTGGCCAGCTGTTCTTTGATTATGGTCCTTAATGGATAGAGTGGCCCAAAAGGCAGCCTAAGTAGTATTGGCCTTCTTCAGGTCAATTCAATATCAATAAAAGACTTAAATATGCAGACTAGTTTAGGAACTAGGAGCAATTTAGTGTCCTTCTATTATTTTAAACACAAGAAAAAAATAAAAATAATGCAAATCAGTGATAAGATAGTAAATGGCTCTGTTAAGATTGTTCTTAATTGCACATATTTAGTGATAATAATTTTTCTGTTGTTATAGTTATGAATAATGATATAAATTATCGCTATTCAAATTTAAACGTAAAAATTAATTATTACTATTGACAATTAGTAACATGTACATTGATAATTCATTATTTGGATTGTCATCGAATTGTAATTACATGCATCCTAATTGTTAATAGTGATAACTTAGATACAATTATTGTCATTATATATTAAATTTGTGAAGATCATTAATATATTAAAATAAAAATTATTGTTCCATAATGCTTATGATTAATAACTTTGAAGTGCTTAATATTTTATCACAAATAATATTGTTTCTTTTATTAATTCCAAGCAGTTTTAATTTTCTGTACTTCTTGAGTGTTTGCAGCAACTTTAGAAAATAATTTTCAATTTTTAGCATAATTTACGTTTTCATGGAGCGTTCCAACATATTGCTTTTACTCTTAGTTCTCTAAATTTAAGCAAAAAAATGCTAAAAGCTAAAAGCAACTGAGCTAATTATTTTTACAACTTTTTGATACTTTTCACTATTATTTTTAAACACACTCAACTTTAATTACAATTTTCTCTATAATTTTGTTACAATTTTCTTGTTTCTTTAAAAGTAGAAACCTATTACAAACATTCTCTCCAACCTTGTAAATCCTTACACTCAAAGATTTATTTCATAAGCGCCGATTTTTCTGCTCAAGTACATGTGCATTAATTCATGCAGTTGTCTCCTCAATGCTTGTTCTCACACTGTGGATTTTTATTAAACTTTTGATCTATTCTTTCGGTTGTTCGAAGTCGTCGTCAACAACGCCAGGTGAAGGTTACCAGATTTCTCAATTTTTTTCCCCAGCATTAAGGCTTTAGGTAGAAAATGAAAATATTAACAAAAAGAGAATGAAGATATTGAAAAAAGGAAAATGAAAGTTTAGCTGCCTTTCAAATTTATCTATAATTTAACTGTTCTTATATTTTGCTAGTAAATATCCCTTTGGAAGATAATAAATTTAGAGATAGTAAATATAAGGGCAACTTATTTAAAATACCAAAAGGAATTTGGATACAGTCCCCATCTGTCAGATTGATAGTTTGAACCCTCTAGTTTCAATTAGATTTTAGAATTCACTATGCACTTAATTTGACCAAAATGCCCCCATATTAGTTATCTAAATTCACTATGCACTTAATTTGACCAAAATGCCTCCATATTAGTTATCTCTTCTTCTTCTTCTTCTTCTTCTTCTTCCCTTTTTTTTTTTATTTTTTTTTTATTTTGTTCAAGCTCTCTCTCTCTCTCTCTCTCTCTCTCTCTCTCCCCTGCAAACAAATTAAGCATGATTTGTTATTTTTTGCCACCATTGATGACTAGTTTCAACAGGACGGACCTGAGATCTGTTGCCTAATTTTTCTGCATTTTGGTTGTAAGCACTATTTTCTATATTTTGCTCTCTTGTCCTCTCTTCCACAAACCTCTCTCCACTGCAAACATATCAAGACAACGTTTCTATTTTTTGTTTTTTTTCTTTCTAAAATTGACAACCACACTACCAAAAACCTAAGCATCTACTACGAAAAAATTGCTATGAAATTAATTTCATAGTTATAGTTATAAATTATAGCTACGAATTTCTATAGAAAATTTAATTTTTTAAATTATAATCAAAGAAAATATTAATTATCAAATCCGTAGCATTATATGTTCGAAGCGTAATAGATTAGTTATGCATATCCTTAGAAAAAGTAATATATATATATATATATATAAGTACAATCATCAACTATAGATTGGTTGCAGTGAGTATTAGCTATGAGAGCATCAACTTCGAACTTAGCTAAAATAATTTTATAGCCAAAGCTATGAATATTTAGCATTAGCTATGAATTGGCCGTAGTTAATGCCCTAGGTTTTTGTAGTGCCAGTTTGCAAGGAAAAAAATAGAGACTAGTAGCTGTACTTTTTGCTTTTTGTCATGAGTCTCATTTTCTGCATTTTGGCAAAGTGTAGCTCCTTCAACTATGAATAAGATGAAAAAAGATGTTCAACTTTCTTTAGTTTTAGTTTGTAACAGTATCTTCTAATAAAAGTATCTTCAAGTGGACAAGATGCTTAAATTCACGATTAGGAAGTTGTGTTTACATCTTGCCAATTTATGAAATTATGAGTTTGACGGAAGTTATACTTTCGAATTGAAAAAAATGGTTTGAAATTAATCCTCAATTCAATACATTGCAATCCATTCCTCTCCATAAAAATATATATGTCAGTTTTAATAATGATGATGATATTTGCAACATAGTTCGACTTCACATGTGCCCGAAAATGGCCATTATTGACATGGCAGTCATTTGAAATAATTTACCGAATGAACATGGATAGAGATTGAACTATATGTATAGTTAAGTACTTCAAGTTTTTATATTTATATTGCATTAAGCCTTCAGTATATTTCTATTGTCCTACATTAGTACCTCTTACATCATCATCATCATCATCATCATTATTACTACTACTACTACAAAACAATTTATATATGCATTAGCGTGCTTAGTAGTTCAATGATTATGCCACATTTACACCTCTAATACTTTGCATTGATACTGCATGCTTCCGTGTCAACTATTATTCATTTTAATTTGTTATTTATTATTTGCAATGAACATCTATTTATGAGTGAAATAGAGGAGGGTACTATATTTCGAACAAGTGAGAAAAAGCTAACAAATAAATTATATGTCCTCTCATACCTTAAAAAGTGGACAAGTATAGGAGTTGGAGTTTTGAGATGATTGATAATGATAAATTAAATGCTATGAATTTACAGACTAGGAGTTCTAGAGCATGACAAGATGATAGAATACACTCCAACATGATAGAGTGCCATGCAAGTATGCTTGTGTTTCTATTGAGTAAAAGTCAATTTCTTTATATTTTATTGTAAATTGATTTGCCAGCGTACTTGCCAACTATTATATTGCAAATGTATAATTGTATTACCTTTTGTAATTATTTACTAAATAATATATTGTTTGATTTTATTTTTCTTCAATCATTAAAATAAGGATGTATGAAAGACAAAGAACTAAAAGTAGGTGGATTAGGATTAAACTGTATATATGTGCTTATGGTAACAACTAACTTTGTTATTATATGAAGAACATATTAATTTGAAGCATTTGTACTGTGCATAATTAGTAATTTGATAATTTATATTACATTATTTGTACTATACAATTTGTAATATATGGACATATTCTACTAGTGTTTTAGTGTGGGAAGGAATCATAAATTACTATTGTTTTTTAGATATTATACAGATTATTGTTTGGAGCTATTGCCCTGGTTTAATTTTAATTTTTTAGAAACATAATGCCTACAATTGAACCTTTGTAGGTTCATACTCGAATGCAGAAGTTTAATACTTTATCTTCAGCAAGTAGTAACGCATTATAGTGTTTTTATACTTATTAGTTGTATGGCTTAATTTTCCTTAATTTATTGGTGAAAACATATAAGACCGTGCAAAAATAGTATAATCAAGTATCGGTTGGGATACAAACATGTTCAAACAGTTGGAAACAAAACCACTGGTGTAAAACACCATTATATGTGGTAAAATATATTCATTTAGACGTCAATTTGTAGGGAAAAATAGTGTTTCATAGCTATACCAATATAATGAGGTTTAGGATTGTTCAATTGAATGATATCTTAAATGTATAAAACTGACACTGCAAGTAATGAAGATAATACCTCATTTCAACAAAATAATACTTCATTTTTATAAGCACATACTCGACTGCAGAAACTTAATACCTTATCTTCAACATCTAACACTACATTAGAGTAATTCTACACTTATTAGTCATATGACCTAATTTGCCTCAATTTATTGTTGAAACATAGTAGAGACACACAAGTGTTGAAATGATTGGAAACACAAGTACTAGAGTAAAGCAACAATGTAAGTAGTCAAATGTTTTATTTGGACGCACTACTAAAAAAATTAAATTTAGCGGGGGTCAAAATTATATTTAGCAGGGATTTTAAACCCCTAATAATACCTTTAGTGGGGGTTCCCCAAAGCCCCGTAGTTATATATCTTGCTAATTCCTAGCGGGGGTTTTTGACCAACCGCCATTACAACCACCGCTAATAATTAAGTGAATTTGTGGGGGTTAAGAAACCCCCCTATTATTTAAACGTATTATCCTATTATTTAAACGTATTATTTCATATAATTTTGGGGGGTTTGGAACCCCCGCTATTATTAAAAAAATTACTACATATATTTTAGTGGGGGTTTTTTAGCCCCAACTATTATTATTCTTTGTAATTTTAGCGACGGCTTGAAATCCCTGCTATTATTATAATGTAATAATTTTTAGAATTTTCGAATCCCTGTATGCTATTGCATATGCTTGCCAATAGAACTTCATACTCAAAATTCAACACAATCAATTGATTCTAAATTTAATCTATTAAAATCAAGTCTGAAAAATTTCAGCATTCTCAAAATATCAGAATTCTTAAAAATGTCAACGTCAAAATCCACAAATACTAAAATATTCAACTTAGTTTCACATGTCAATAGGCATTGCAAATGAGTAGCTAGGAAGGAAGCTCATTTTGATCTTGATTGCTAGCACTTGAAGATCACTACAACAATTTGCACTTCACATAATAAAAAATTTGGTAACAAAGGTAAAATTCATTACATATGTTAGATTTATTGTAACAAAATTGATTACATAATAAAATTAAAATAAAAAATATTCTAAAATAATTCAATTATTCAATTAATATAAATAAAGAATTCAAATATAATAATAATAATAATAATAATAATAATAATAATATTATTATTATTATTATTATTATTATTATTATTATTATTATTATTATATTAAGAATTACAAAATAAAATTAAAATAAAAAATATTCTAAAATAATTCAATTATTCAATTAATATAAATAAAGAATTCAAATATAATAATAATAATAATAATAATAATAAGAAGAAGAAGAAGAAGAAGAAGAAGAAGAAGAAGAATCCCTACCCTTCCCCTCCAGCACTTCATATATTTCTCATTTCTTTTCTTTTTTCTTCATTCTTGCACTTCATATATTTCTCATTTCTTTTCCTTTTTCTTCATTCTTTTCTTTTCTTTTTATTCTCATTTCTCTCTTCTTCCATTATTTCATATATTTCTCATTTTATACATATATGTATAAATTTATCATTGTTTCTCATTATTTCATATATTCTCATTTTATACACACATATATATATATATATATTTATCTATAAAATTTTTAATAATTTTTATTTTTATCTTTTTTCTTCCTAATTATTCATACATGTATACTTATTTTTTCTATTTATACTTATTCACATATATATAATATACATATATATAAATTTATCAATAAAATTTAAATTACTTTTATTTTATCTATTTTTTTATTTATTCATTCTAACTTAAATAATATTTAATATTTATAAAAACATATATATATAATATAATTTTTTATTCATACTTATATGCATATATAGTATATATATATACATATAAATATATAAATTTCAATAAAATTTAAAGAAAATTCATCATATATTTCTCATTTTATACATATATAAATTTATCATTATTTCTCATTTCTCATTATTTCATATATTCTTATTTTATACATATGTATAAATTTATTTAATGAATTTGGATGGCAATGCAATTTTGTATCCCTCCAACTTTGTATTCCCTCCAAAATTTGGCCCATAAAAAATATTAACAATCGTTTTTATTATTAGTTTGACATAATAATTTAACTTGATTTCTTCCAAAAAAATTGATTCCCTCCAACAACAATGAATTCTCTTCATTTTTTTGATTCCTCTAAATTTTAGCTCCTCCATTTTTTTTGTATAAATAATCTATAGCAAAATTAATTTCTTTTATCTTAGATTATATGATGAATTGACATATAATTTTTTAAATTATTAAATGATTTTCTATTATAGTTAAAATAGTTAAATAACATATAATTTGGACTTCTAAATTTTGGTGCTTAACAGTTTAATTTTTTATTATAATTTATTACAATATTTATTTAGAAAAATTATAAAAACTCCTTAAAATAAATAGTTAAAGGTTACATACCTGAATAATAAAAGAAAATAAAGAAATCTAGTTTACCATAATACTTAATGAAAAGAAAACGATCCCTGAAGTTAGGCTTGTTAATTTTACATTTCGTATTTTAATCGTTGTATTGACCAATTAAAGATTTTTATAACTTATAGATATCTATATGTTAATTGTGTGTATGTTTTACTAATAGTGTAAAAAAAGTATTAACTTAAAGTATATTATTAAATATAATGATTATTAACTTTCATAGACCTGAACAAATTGTTCTTAAGAATTAGTTGGTCTACATATTATATTTCCTTCAAAAAATAAGTTTCCCTCCACAAATGAATTTTCTTATTATTTTTTTATTCCCTCCAAAATTTTGCTCCTCCCTCCATTTTGTGTATAAATAGTATGTACAAAAATTCTTTATTTTATCTTATATTATAAGATGAATTATGATGTATTATTATGGAGGTTAAAAATTTAATTCTATTTTTTGTTATTATTTATTAGGACATTGTTTTTGAACAAAAAGATTTTAGAAAAATTGTTTATAAATTCCAAAAACTTTATTTCATTTTAAAGATTTTAGAACAAGTAATTAATTTTATTTTAAAAATTAAAATATTCTGTACTAATAATATATTGATATGGACAATTTGAACATGCATTTATTGAAAAATTTCTATACTTAATTAACGCAAATTGTATTAAAATTGATCAACTTGTATAACTTTAATATAGTTGGAAATTTTAAAATTATTTTGAAATACTCAGGACATTATAATATAAACTTAGTAATATAGTTATAAGTTTAATAAAATTATTTTTTATCCCCATATATTTAATTAAATATTTGAAGAACTCTTAGCATCCTTAACAAATTTGTAGACGTCGGTTGAGAATTTATATTAAAATTAAAAAATATCCTTCAAAAACTGTTTTGATTATCTTTAAGACAAAAATACCCTTGGACTTATTTGTAACTTTAACATGGGGGTTTAACGTTAATATTATTTAAATTACTCAGAATAAATTTAAATAATTTTATTAATATTTTTTTAAATATTATATAATCTTTTAATTAAAGTTGGATTAAAAAAATAAAAATTTAAAATCATCAACATATGTAAAGTAATTTAATCAAATTTATTTAAACATATTTATTAAATATAAAAAAATATTTATTAACTAAAATAAATAATTTAAAAATAAAAATAAGATCTAAAAATATCATACTAACACTAGTAATTTAAAAATGTCTATTTCACCCTATCAACCCAATAAAAAAATTATTGATATAATATTTTGTTCCCTTCTAAAACACAAATAAATAAATAATTTTCTCTGAATTCATTTTTCACCTACCACCCAAAATACAAACAAACAACCATCACATTCTCCAACCCCACTTCCAAAAAACCATATTGCTAAAATATTTTGACAAAATGCTCCAATTCATAAACAAACAAGCCCTAATTTAAACTAATTTCATTAAATTTATTAATTAATAAAAATTAAATAAGTCAAAATGTGGGAGATATAGAGTTGGAATCCTGTGAGACCTTGATGCGTGTGTGAATATAAATAAAAAAATTAAATTTATTTATTAATCAAAATAAATAATTTAAATAAAAATAAATTCTAAAATTTTATCCTAACAATATAATTTTAATAATTTTAAATAAATAAATATTTTTAATTATTTTGAACAAAATAATGTAATGATTTTAAATAAATAACATAAGTAAAAAAATTTAATTTAAGTTAATTTAATTAAAATTTATTAATTAACAATAAATAAATAAGTAAATATATATATACATATATATATTATTTTATTTTCCTTCCTTCCTCCACATCCCCACCCCCACCCATCCCTACCTCTTCCAACCAGCACCCCCCCACCCCACCAACCCCACCTTAGGCCTGGCCATGGCCGACGGTGAGGGGTTGGGGGAGAGGGGGGTGGGTATTATATATATATATTTATGTATATATTTATATGATATTTATTTTATATATATTTATATTGATATTATACATATATATATTTATTTATATGATATTTATATTGAGATATAATTTTTTTTATGAGGATTTTGTTATATATTTTTTATTTTATTTTTTAAATTTTTTTTAATGAAGGTTGATTGGGCAATTCAAATTTTGTGAAATTTTTATAAATAAGTCAAAATTTTGAGTTGTTGGGTAATTAATTTTTTTAATTTAACAGTTTTGCTTGAATACTAATGGAAGTTGAGGTGCTATTCCAAATGTATTAAAAATTTTAGAGTTTTGGTCCTATAAGTGTCAACTTAATTACCGAAAGTGCAAACCCCCCATCCAATGAGACCAAAAATATAATTTTTCCAATATAACGAAACACTACATTAGCAAAAAACAGAAAACTAAGGGCTCCATTGAAATGGTAATAATTTTATTGGGCTAGTTGCAATTTACCCTAATATGATTTGTGAAATAAGTGTCAAACCCTTATGTGAAAAAAAAAATATACATACAAAACAACTTCTTTATGTTTTGTAAAACCACACACAAGGCCTCCCCCTCCACATTTATTGCCCATTTAATGTAATTTTAATATAAAAAGATCAATTTACCCTTAATCATTTCACATATATACAATTCAATTTAAATAACTTTTCATTATCATATTGTTTTTATTTTTTCTTTTTTTTTTCATTCTTTTCTTTTCTTTTCTTTTTATTCTCATTTCTCTCTTCTATTATTTCATATATTTCTTAGTTTATACATATATATAAATTTATCATTGTTCTCATTTCTCATTATTTCATATATTCTCATTTTATACACACACATATATATATTTATCTATAAAATTTTAAATAATTTTTATTTTTATCTTTTTTCTTTCTAATTATTCATACTTGTATACTTATTTTTTCTATTTATACTTATTCACATAAATATAATATACATATTTATAAATTTATCAATAAAATTTAAATTACTTTTATTTTTATCTATTTTTTTATTTATTCATTCCGAATTAAATAATATTTAATAATTATAAATATGTATAATATAATTTTTTGTTTGTACTTATTTACATATATAGTGTATATATATACGCCACAAGAAAATAGGTTAATCGCGCCATATACTTTGCGCTGATTTTTCTAAACTACCGCAATTAATAATATTATTTCTTTTACTTATTAGATTGCTCTTTGTTTTTAACTTTAAAGGGTTTTGTCCACAATTTTTTAATATATATATATATATGTAATGCCAATTATTTTTTAAAAACAATCTTATTTAATTTTAATTTTTGATTAAAAATCAATTAAGTTAAGACAAGAAAAGTAAAATAAATCAAAATAAATATATAAAATAATTATAAAGTTAAAATCAATATCAGTATATAAGTTAATAGAAACCTTTTAATTTGACTCATAACTTGGTTATCGAATAATTAAGTGAAGAAAAGAGTTTGGCATTAGTCATATAAAGTTACAACTATAGTAAATTGATAAAATAATTATAAACTTAAAATTTATTTTAAAATATGAATTAGTGACAAAATATGAGGATGAAATTATAATGTAAAATAAAATATAGAAAAAACAAATTATTGTATTTATTCTCAAATTTTTGTATAAATATAATTGGATATTCATATTATATTTTGCAAATAACAAAAAAATAGTGAATAACGAAAAAAGTTGTTAACCTTTCAAATAATCAAAATCAAAATTTCTCATTTTATACATATATATATATAAATTTATCTATAAAATTTTAAATAATTTTTATTTTTATCTTTATTCTTTCGAATTATTCATACATGTATACTTATTTTTTCCATTTATACTTATTCAAATATATATAATGTACATATATATAAATTTATCAATAAAATTTAAATTAGTTTTATTTTTATCTATTTTTTCTATTTATTCATTCCGAATTAAATAATATTTAATATTTATAACTATGTATATAATATAATTTTTCATTCAAACTTATATACATATATACTATATATATACACGCACACACTACAAGAAAATAGGTTAATTGAGGCATATATTAGTTTGTTTCAACTGCCGCAAAATATTAATTTGACGGTGTTGAGCAACGATTTATCCAAACCGCCGCTGAATTAGCCACTTAGTGGCAGTTTTTTGAAACCGCCGCGGAATTCATAATAAATGGCGGCGGTTAGTGTAACATTCCCTGAATGAATAACTTCGTGTTGATTTTTCTAAACCGTCAGAATTAATAATATTGTTACTTTTACTTGTTAGATTGCCCTTTGTTTTTTACTTTAAAGGGTTTTGTTCAAATTTTTTTAATATTTATATATATGTAATGCTAATTATTTTTTATAAATTTCTAAAATAAAGTATTTTATATTATAAGCTCTTCTACAAAAATATTAAGCTTTTACCTAGCAATTTATATATAGATATATGTAATAAAATTTCTTTGCTTCATGCAACTATGTTATATAATTATCTCAAACTTTTTATTTATTTCTTTTAATTCACTATTTGATATTCTTATTTTATTTATCAAATGACAATTATTATTTTATTTTTAAAAATAAAATAATGTTTGCTTGATAACATGTGAAATTGCTTGAGAGCTCTATATGGAAGAGATGAATAAGTAATTAAGCAAATGCAAATATAAATTTTTGGACATGCAGCCAAAATGGTTAGGTGCTTCCTTGAGGGTGGGCATGGGTGCAGGATCGAAACCCGTTGCTAGCAAGTTTTCATGAATTTTCACTGGGCTTGCGGGTGGGTCGGCAGTCGGGTGGCCGGTGTATGAGCTGGGCCTTGCGGGTGGGCTGGCTCTCGGGCACTGGGCCGGCGTGGGCACTAGGCCTTGCGGGTGGGCGACGTGGGCCAGTGTTTGAGCTAGGCCTTACAGGTGGGCCGGCCTGTGGCGCTCTTGCTGGTGGGTCGTTGGCTGGTGGGTGACGGCCTGGGTCGAGTCCAGAGTTCGGCGGCCCAGCAAGCGTAGGCCTGATGTCAAATGGCCCATCCATATAAAGCAGCCCAAACAAGAGCCCATACGCACACATTTAGTAACAAAACTTTTAGTTATTTATTCCATTAGTAATGAAATGCTTATTTTTGAATTAAAATTTTATTTAAGCATTTGTAACCAAATATTTTGTTACATAAATAATTAGTAACTATACTTAATTCAATAAATAATATCATCATATTATACATTGGTAACGAAAAAATAAAATGCAACAAAATTGCCAATGTTTTAGTAATTAAATATTTCGTTACGCTATAAAAATCTATTGTAACTACTACACTTTTTTGTTACTAATATCATATTTTGGTAACGATAAATTTCGTTGCCATAAGTCCATCATTCGTAACAAACCATAAATTTCGTTACTAAAACCTTTTGCGACGGGCTTTACGGCACTAAACTTAAGTAACGAAAAATTCGTTACCAATATTTTGGGTAACGAATTTCAGCTTTATGATAACAAAATTAGTCATTACGAAAAGTGTAATTTGTTGTAGTGGATCTTCCTACTGGAGAAGTAAGAGGTTCATGTTGACTACCTGCATCACGTGATTGGGCCTGTGGGATAAGCATTTTATAAGGTCAAAGTAGTAATATTTAAGCTATAAGTAGTCATGCCACACATAAATGTAAACAAATACCTGTGGAGGTGGATCAAAAATAGGAGCGAGCTCATCGGGAATCTTTCCTTCTTTAATCAAAATGTAGGTCTTAACTGCATTTATAATGTTTTTAAATTGGGACTCTGATTGAACCAACCTATCTATGTTTTGTTAATTGCTAGATTCACCATTTGATGAAAAGCCACTTAAACCACGCATTCGGAGGCTTGTATTTTTGAAAGAAGATGTGGGTGTCACTCCCAAACCCATACATCGAACTCGCCCAGAGTGCTCCTTTCCCAAGGTCTTGGCAACAACATCATTAGGAGAAATGACAGAATTGGAGGCAGGATCATCATTCATTTCTTTCTCAATTTGCTCCTTCAAAACCAAAAGGGTTGTTCTTTGCATTTAAATAGTGAAATGATAAAGATTAAATTACTTTAATATCATTCTACTAAGTTTGTTATAATTATAATCATGTTTATTACATACATAAATCTCCACTTTTTATCCAGGTGAAATTGCCTTTGAAAACAAGTAAATTAAATAAATAAAACTTACCCCTTGTTCTCTTTCCATGTCATGCACCCATTATCCATCCCTATGCTTATGAGTTGCGAGGAATAAATGACAATGACCCACGGGATGTCCACATTCAATTGCCTAAAGTTTTCAAATGCAACACAATAAATAAACTTATTTCATATATATCCATGTAAATTCGAAAAAATAACAAATTGAAAAAAATAACAAAATTGTTATAACTACCATCTCTTGCCTTTTTCTTGCATTAGACTTTGATCCTCCAGTGTGTGACACTATATGTTTCTTTCTATTCTCAGCATTCTTCTTACAAAGTGCCTATAAATATTACAGTTACAACATTAAATATATAATATTAATCAATATCTCATAACACTAATATACTTGCAATTTTACCTGTGTCTATGGTTTTAGACGATAATCAACATAAGTGGCCCATTGATCTCGTCCAATGCCCTTTGGAACATTGCTTATTAGTTCATCTTTACTCTTGGTAAGATCATAAGACTCATTCCAAATCCTAAGTCTACTTCCAGCCCACTTCTTTCTAATAGATTGTAGAACATATCATCTAGCAATGCTCTCAGTTGTCTCAAAACAAAATCGAGGCTTCAAAAAATAAATTTCCCATTTTTATGAAGTTAGCCATTTACATGCTAAATTACCAACATTTTGTATTGTTCAATTATTTATCGTACTTAATCAAGGGGAGTTGGGGAAGGGTTGAAAGAGGAAAAATACTACTTTTCATGTTAGCATTAAATTATTAATTAATATAACAGTAGACAACAAAAATACTTTTGAGATCAATAGGCAATAATTTAATAATTATGTTAGAGAGCTAGAATATTAATTTACTTATTGATTTTCTTGCACTTTCAGTTTATTTATAATTGGGTTAAAGCTCCACATTTCATATAGGCTATAATTGTGAAAATATACTCACATTCTATTGAATTTCCAGTCCACTTCAGCTGAACATAATATAACATTACAATATAAACTAATGTCATAACCCCCCCCCCCCCCAACATGCAAATTATCACTCTTAACTTAATATCAAGACAAACTTTAGCTTACATGCTCCTAATTAAATTAACAATCCAGCAACTAAATTAAACCTAGCTAGTTAGTGCAAAGAACCACCACTACCACAGAAAGTAAACTACATCGGAACCAGTAAAGCAACAATATAGGTAACATAAAAATAAAAGAAAAGGAAAGCCCCTCTTGGCCCCATAATATAATAATATGTGTTTAAATAGAAAATGAGGGCTTTCTTCTATTGGATTAATGGATAATTATTGGAACACATAAGAGTAGATGATCAGACTTATATATAGAGAGTGAATTGGATTTTTTTTATTTTACTTTGATAAATATGTGTCATATTGTATCTAATCTTCAAAATATTTAATATATTTGACATATTCATAAGTTAAAACAACAGATAAAATATTAATTGGAATAAAACATCTAAACCGCATGCAGAGGGGGATATTACTGGAGATAGTGAATACTTACAATTATGCCAAGAAAAGAAACACACCAAAAGCATTTCCTGCAAGAACAAAAGCAGAAATTAGAATCCTCACAATGGTGCCAAGAAAAGAAACACAACAAAAGCATTTCCTGCCAAAACAGAAATAGAAATCAGAACCCAAGAAATCTCATTGTTGCCAATTGCCATTATCTTCAAAAGCCTTTGGTTTCTGAGGATTGAGTAAGCTTTTGTGCCAAAATGAAAATGTAAAGAAAAAGGAACTTAATTGCATTTCTTCTTTATCAAATGATGTAGCAAAAATTTCATCAACAAATGATAAGTAGCTCATTACAAAAAAGAAGAGACCCTATCATTACTATATTCAAATGATGACACTTGAAAAATGGATAAATTCCCACTATATCATCATCTTTAAGTTTAGTATATACTAATAAGGTTTATAATAGATACTAGAAAGTTAAAAGAAAAAAGTAAAACATTGTGAGTTATAAATATTTTTGTTTTAACAATAATAATAGAAAATTATTGTAAGTTTTCATATACAAACCACGTTCATTGTGCATGGAGCAGCCTCATTGTTCAGCCAGGGCTTGCCCTCAATCAACATCAATATTGCAGAGCTAAATAGTTTCCAAGATAATTTAACTGACCAAAAGAATTCATCTTATTCATACCTTTTGAAGGCAAAACACGAGCACCTACTTTTCGGGCAATAACATATTTTCTAATATATTCTAAGGCTTTTGAGTTCTAGCTTTTCTTAGTACACTTCCAGCTAATTCTTTAAATTTAATACACAGGTAGTCAAACCTGGAAGACAAAAGTCAACTTCTTCACCTCATTTGTTCTTCAATTTAAAGACAATGCAATAGAAATCAGTTCTCCACTTAGTCTCTTTGCTAATAATTAGCATGCTACAACAGAGATGCATGTATGCAAGAACAAAAGCTAGATTCGCGATCATGAACAAGAAGAAAAATTCACCATAGAAGAAGTTAATCATAAAACAAAAGAAAACTTATACTTGCTTGTTGGACATAAGATCTTCCATGCATGCTATCCCATAAAAGAAACTGAAGAAGCTAAATGGAAATATATAAGAATTTAAAATAACATTTTTCTAACAGCAATGATAGCAAAAACAAAAGTGCATGAAGCTTCCTCAACTGCAGAGCCACATTTGAGCAGCCATGACTTTCCAATGAGCCCTCTACCCTCCATCAAGACCGACATGTAGCAAAAAATCAATTATGGGCTAGAACACTCCCTCATAACTTCAAGAGATAAACAAAAAATTTTCCAATTCAGGGAATAAATTCAACAAATTGCACCAATCTCAGCGTCTACAATTACATAAGGTACCATTTTTCTAACATATATGTCAAATTTGAGGATCAAAAGCTGATTATGTTTATTTCTTTGATATGTAGGGGAGTGGTTGTTCTCTTGCATGGCCTAAATGAACACCGGTCTGTATGTTGCCGTGCACATTATTCCATGCAACTTTGGGTTCTGTTTTTCCTTTTAAAGCTCTTCCCCCACTTGTTAACATGTGCATTTCTTTAACAGTGGTAGATATTCTAATTTTTCCAAGAAACTGAAATTATAATTATAGTTTTAGTTGCTAAAGTAAAGAAACTAGTGGAACTATACTGCACTAGAAACTGAGTCGATTAGTCCAAATTCAACAATTTTAAAAAGGATAACTAATATGAAAATCAAAGAAAACATATTAGCACAACTATAATTACCAACTCATTCTGAAATAGATGGATGATCAGATGAACATAACTCACCGCACAACTATGACTCTTTACCAAAAGGCTTGTAATTGAGATTTCAAACGTATGGTATCAAAGTGAGTTTCCATCAACAGTCAAAATCACTCTAAGATGGAGTTCAAAAATGAAAATACAGAAATTCACAATCAAATTAATGGAAGACAAAAACTACTAGTTGATTCTATTAAACATAAAACAAATTCTTGAAATTGTTTCTGTAAAAGCCATAAATTATAGAACAAGGGCTCATAACAAGCATCCATTTACGATGACGAAATGCATAATTAAAGATAACAACAATTTAAGACAAAATCACCATTAAATACATTGCAATGCATAAATCGGAGATGGAAAGCAAAAATTTTCACATACTCGAAACAAGAGAGGTGATGATGAGGAAGAGGCAAACTCTAATGAATCTCTACAAAAGAGACTTGTATTTGAGAATTTTACTTAGGAGAAAAGAGGGAAACTGAAAATTTAGGGTGATGGAACAAGAGCTAGCAAGCGCAGTACTCGTCGATTAGGGCGTAAGGAGAAGAGCAGCGAGAGAAAGAGAGGGAAAGATGGATTTGGCTTAAATAAAAAACAAAAAGAAAAAATCTGATTTTAATAAAAAATTTAAGTAATATTATAATTATATCTAATTAAATTAATATATTACTATTTTCATAAAAAAATCTAATACAAAATTGAAGAAAATTTAAAATAATTTAAAAATAAAAATAAAAAATAAATTAATTAAATCTATATTAACTAATTTTAGCACTAATCGTTTTTTTTTTTAGAGAAACGGCGCCTATTTGGATCGAACACGAGACCTCCTACATAAATTTGGGGATGTTAGTTTTATGAAATATTTTTGAGCTTTTAAAGATGATGAAAACTAAAATATTAAATTGATGCTTAATTCATATCTAAGTGATATAATTAAGGATAGATCTTTAGTAGGGATTGTTAAATTAAATACTAAAAACCCTTATCTTTTATTATTAATTAGTGGGGGTTGTTAGACCCCCATCGTTAAACTCCCACTAAATACTAAAATCCCTGTTTTTTTATTATTAATTAAGGGGGGTTTAATAGCCCTCACTAAATAAGATGATTAGCGGGGGGTTCATAATAAACCCCACTAAATAACCCCACAAATATGTTTATTTTTTGTAATGACATAAACGTGGTATAGACAAATAGGGTTTTCATGGATATACCAATATATAAGGTCTATAATTATTACATTGATTAATAACATCTAAAATGTATAAATTGATACTGTAAATCATAAAGATAAATATCTTATTTTAGCAAATTAATACTTTAGTTTTGTAGGTACATAATCGATTGCAAAAATTTAATACATTATCTACAGCATCTAATACTACATTAGAGTGATTCTATACTTATTAGTCATATGGTCTAATTTGCCACACAAAGACCGTCCAAAAACAATAAATTAATACTTTCTTCGAGTAATGGTGGGTATATGCAAGTGTTGAAATGGTTGGAAGGACAACTATTCATATCTAACCACATGTGTTCCCAACAAGTGTAAAGTATCATTGCAAATGGTAAATGTATCATTTTCATATGAATGTTGTAGCACTAACAACGTATCATGTTTATATCAATCCCAAAACTATGAAATCATGCTTTTATAGTCAAGCAAAGACTCAAATAATTAAATTTGACATAATTTTAAATATATTAATAATAATGATACCATATCTTAGGAAATTAATACCTTATTTGCAAAATTTATACTTTTTTTTTGTTGATAAACTGCAAAATTTATACTTCATTATAGATTTGTGATAACTTTTTTAATCTGTATTATCTAATATTGCAACAGAGTGTTTTTATCCTCACTTGTATGATGCCAAGTTGTTGTGGCCCAATGATATAAATTTCTCTCATAATATGGGAGGTTAAGAATTTGAATCCTAACGAGCTCCTGATTTGTGTGTCTGTTTAAATATAAAAGATAAAATACTCACTTGTCATATGGCTTAAGTTATCTCAATTTATTGGTGAAAACAACATATAAGACCATTTAAAACAATGACATCATATTTTCTTCAAGTAATGGTGGGTATACATAAGTGTTGAAATGGTTGGGATGACAATTAGTCATATCCAACCACTTATGTTCTCGTTCAAACAAGTATAAAGCATCATTGTAAGTGGTAAATGTATCATTTTGATATTAATATTATAGTACAAAAAAGGTGTCATGTCTATATTCGTCCCTAGGATTATGACGACTCAAATAATTAACTTAACAAAATTTTAAATGTATTAATAACAATACCATATTTTAGGAAATAAATACCATTTTTGTAAAATTTTAGTACTTCATTATGGAGTTGTATACCTTTTCGTAGCATTGTGTTGCAATAGATCAATTTTATACTTATCACGTGGCCTAATTTGTCTCCATTTATTGGTGAAAACAACTTGTAAACCATTTAAAACAATGATATCATATTTTTTTCAAGTCATGGTGCGGATACATGTGTTAAAATGCTTCGGAAGCTAAGTACTCACATCTAACCACTCATGTTCTTCTTCAGACAAGTGCAAAGCATCAGTATAGGTGGTAAATATATCATTTTGATATCAATGTTGTAGCACAAATAACATGTCATGACTATATTCGCCGCAAGACTACAAAATCGTGCTTTGATAGTTGAACAATAACTTAAATAATTAAAGTTGACATAATTCCCAATGTATTAATAACAATATTATATTTTATAAATTAATACCTTATTCATAAAATTTAACTTCACTATAGAATCATAATACCTTTTCTGCAGTATATAGTATTGTAATATAGTGTTTTTACATTCACTTGTTATATGGCCTAATTTACCTCAATTTATTGGTAAAAACAACATATAAACCAACTAAAACAATGATATCATACTTTCTACAAGTAATGGCTGGGAAGATAACAACTCACATCCAACAATATATGTCTTATTCAGACAAGTATAAAGTATCACTACATGTGGTAAATTAATGTATCATTTTGATATTAATATTGTAGCACAAACAATGTGTCATGACTATATTCGTCCCATGAGTACCAAATCATTATGATAGTAAAAAAATGATTTAAATAATTAATTTTATATAATTTCAAATGTACTAATAACAATACCATACTTTAAGAAATTAATACCTTATTTGTTAAATTTAATACTTTATTATAGAAGTATAATACCATTTTTGTAGTATCTACTATTGCAACAAATTGTTTTCATAATCGCTTGTCATGTGACTTAACTTATCTCAATTTATTGGTTAAAAAAACAATATATAAGATTACTATTCTGATCCAATTACTTAAGTTCTTCATCCTAGTGTAAAGCGTCACTGTTGGGGGCAAATGTATCATTTTGACATCAACGTTGTAACACAAATAATATCTCATGACTATATCTATCCTAGGATTAAAAAATTCAGGTTAGATAGTCAAACAAGGACTAGAATAGTTAAACCTAACATAATTTGAAAATTTGTCCTATAACTTGTTGAATTTTAAATTTAATCTCGTATATTACATAAATTCATCACATTTAGCCTGATTTCATCAAAAAGTCATAATTTGGCCAAAATAATGACATATCAAGTTGGAAATTATGGCCAAGTCATCTAATTGACGTGTCACATCATCATTTCAGTAAGCTACATCATAAATTCCTACTAAATTATGAGTTTATAGTGAAATCAGACTAAATGTGATAATTTTATAAAACATACATGAATAAATTTAAAATCCAACAACTTACTACAAGAAAACAGGGTTTTAGAGATGGAAAAACCCATCTCTATAGCCCTATTTTCTGTCTAAGACATAATATAGAGATGGATTTATCCGTCTGTAAACCTATGGTTGAAAGTCTCGTCTCAAATTTAGAAGATAGACCTGATTTCCCGTCTTTGAATTCAGAGATGGAAAAATAGTCTCTAAATGTGTCTCTAATAGCTAATACTTTTTTATCACAATCTGTCTCTATTTTTGTAGACATTTTGTTTTTAATTCAATCTCTAAATTTTTAAATGTTTCAAAATAAACCCTCTACAATTCTATCTCTAATTTATTGATAATCCGTCACAAATCCATCTCTAACCTTGTCTATCATTTATCAAAATTCCATCTCCGATTCCATCTTTATTTCTGTTTTTAAATTTGCTAATATTCTTGCCACCAATCTATTTCTAATCCATCCCTAATTTATTTAAGATTTGTGAATAATCTATATATTTTTTTATAATACAAATTGATAACCTATTTATAATGAATTTTTTAAACAACTATATAGTATCGTAACTTCTAAATCAATTACCTAATCATTCACAAATAATATGACTTATTAAAAAAAATTAAACAATAAATATAATTCGACAAAATGAGTTACTTTGTCTGTCTAACATAGTCTAAAGCAACTCATTAGTCCAACTGTCCAAGCAATTAACCAATGGCTAGTTATCAAAGTTACCTAATTATCCATCTAATTAGTAAAAACAAAAAAGATTAGTGATTCCCACAAAAATCCCGTTGCTCTCCAGATCCAAATGTACCCACATATTGATAGTTTGTGTAGCCCACTTCTTGAAGCCATTTACGGACCATCTTTTGCATACCTGCCTACCTCTTCCTAGCCTCTTCTTCGTGCTTTTGAACTCCCTCCATTGCATGTTCAAGCATTTCTCTTACATTCTTCTTCTCTTCTTATAAAATCTTATTGCATTTTGGTAGTAACAGTACACATGTCATCCATTGCTTTTAATAATTCACTAAGTTTCTCATTGGACTTGTAAATCGTAAAGTAATTGATCTTCCACTAGCTCTCTCAGAATATTGGCTACATCCGTATCCATATAAATATTTCTATGAAGAACCTCCATTCACTTCATGCCATGATGAAAGATCAAATGAGTGTTGTGTAGAAGAATCACTTACAATCTATTTTTACCCTATATTCTTCTTGTGCCAAGCTACACTTCTCGACCAAGTTCTTTTTCCTAAAATTGTGTAAAAAGATACTAATTAATGCTTTTGAAGAAAACTCAGTGCAAATTAGCAACCTTAAAGAAAAAAGTTGAAGCTGAAAATTACTTTAGCACTAGTTTTAAAGGAAAACAATAAATAAATATCCAAAACAAAAAACTTAAGGCAAAGAGATGAAAGATATATAGCAACACAAGCACTTGAGAACATTAAGGGAAAAGGAGTTTGTTATTGCACATAAAGCAAGAAAACTTCCTAATTTGGTGAAATAAAATGTAACAACCAAAATAAACTATAAAATAGTTATTGGTTTTTGTTTTCCTGGCCTTTTAATTTATCCTTTTCTAGTCATCTTACCTTCGTCAAACTCGTGTATTCTATGAAAACACATTTTGCAGCAGCAAAGTTTGGAAAAAATGGTACACAGTAGAAACTAATAATTCCACTTCTTGTCCCTATAAAAAGGAAGACAAACTAATCCATTGTAGAAGAACTATTATCTCAACACATAATTAACATTGAAAATGGTAAAACTAAGTAGCATAACTAAAGAACTATGATTTGCTAAAGTGGTCAGGAAAGCATGAATTACTCTTGCATTTTCAAATTCAAACCTTCAAGATTACAAAGAATAAAACCAACTATAATGATATGAATGGAAATATACTCAATTGAAATCATAAGGCTTCAATTTATTGATACTAAAGATTATAGATAATTCTCAGTATTATAAGAATTAGAAATGCATGAAATGTAGTAAAAAGGCCTTTGTTATTTCCTACTCTTAGTTACTGTGTAGGCACCTAAACAACAAAACATGGCCTTGTGTATTAAATACCATTCCATGATATCATGCACGTTTAACTTGATTGAGTATGAAGGGAGAAATATACTCCAGTTCCATCAATACGCTGAACATAAAGGCTGAGAAAATGATAACAACATAAACAACAAAGGAAGCAAACAACGAACTCAGAACAAGTTTCATGATTTAGAATTGAAAGAATTGTATTAAATTTATTTTATCATGTAGTGAGATCACTGGAGATATGAAGCTAGCTTGACAAATATACTATTAGATAGTATCTTGAAAACTCCAGATAGAAATAATCAGGATATGAGTATAACTTGCCAAGGAAAAGGCGAGCTTTGAGAATTTGTTGTATATTTTTGGAGCTTTGAGTTTCCAGTACACGAATAATGGCACATTCAACATTTACAACAAAGAGAAAAGAACAACATCATAGACAATGAAACAAACAATTACAGACCAGTTACATAATTAGGATACACTATAAAAGTTCTCGCATTTACAAAATTCTAAAGAGAAAATATAACTATTTAGGATCTAAAACTCTTTCTGCAATCAATAATTCATCAAAGAACTATAGGTTTCTTAAATCAGACAAGAATTTAGTAAGATATTCTCATAAAGTGTATCCTTACAACTTAAGATTTTCGATATTTATTTGAATTCAATGGAAAAAAAATATTCAAAAATAATATAAATCTGACACAGATCTATTAAAAATAGAAGACAATTCCATCGATCTTCGACAGAAAATTGGCATAGATTTGAACTCTTTAATATGGAAAACTTTTCCGTCGAGAATTAATATTGAGGATAAATATTTTTAGATATCTGTAGATAAAATCATAAGTGAGTGCATTTGAGCCATTTCGATTGGCTAATGGAGCCTATAAATATCTAGAAATGATTATACAATACTGCAGTGGGGACTGATAAAAATAGGAAGAAAAAGTAGACAAATGAGAGGTTATATACATTGATGAGGATAGAAATTGCTTTGAAGTGTATTAGGTTGAGATCCCATTCAGTCAACTGGGTGGAGGTTGATGAGAATGCTCTCGAAGTATCGGGGTTGAGTCCTGCGATCAACAGCAAATGTCAGGCTAGCCGAGGGCGGGCACTCCGACACTCAAGTCAGTATATTGACAAGAAAATGGAGTAGTAGAGTGAGGGCTTTAGGATGATAAATGGCATACCTTATTGAAGGCTGGAAATGGTTTATTTATAACCTTTTCAGTATGGCTGGCTAATATGTCTATGGTACCCTTATTGAGCAGGAAGGGTTTTGTCCTTACTTGAGATTCTTTAAATCTTCTCTAGCTTGTGTACTGTTCCAAGTGGCGTTGCCTAGGATAAGGTGGTACACTGGAGGCACACCCTGACCTGGCGCTGCTGAAAAGGCAGTACGGGTAGTGGCATGCGCCATTAATACGGAGGCACGCTGCATAGCAGAGCATTCAATGTGGCTGAGAGATTGTCGTCTACGATTGACCTCTAAGGTCGAGATAAATAACTCTGGTAGACTCTGGTCGACATAGTATAACTCTGTTAGGCCTAAATGTTCTCAACTGACTGTTGAACGTAGTATCTTCGACCGTGGTCGACCACAGTCTAGTCGATGAGCTGAAAATTGCCAGTATGCTTGACATCTAGTTGATGATGTAATCAGCCCCAAACAAGTTGGGCTAACTGGGTAGTTGGGCCGCCTCTGGCCTGGTCGAGTGTTATTATTGTGCTGGGCTTGTTGGGCTATCTTATATCATGAGTGCTCCCATTCTCAAGTCTTGATCCAGTTTATCAATGAGAAGAAGCAGGGAGTAGATAATATGTAAAAATTTCGCATAATCAACTAGGGTTTCCAATTGTCGATTAAGGGTTTGCTTCGTCGACTAAGGTTTGGTGCATTTAATGCGTCTGTTACGTCGGGTCACACGAAGCGTCAAGCGATGGCTATATAATAATTGTTGTCGCTTGAGTTACTGCACATTGACGCCTATAAATAAGTGAGGTAAAAAACTTCATTTGTACTTTTACCTCAATTCTTGAGGTCAAATCAACTATTATTTTGCATTTGTATTTGACTGCATCCTAGTTTAAACTTCAAAATTGTGTAAGTCTTTCAAAACCCTTTTGAGTGAGTTATTACTTTGCTGCATCTTGACCATTCAACTTTACTCAACATGTTAGGAGTATTTGGGGAAGAGGGTGACACTAAAGAGAGTGATAGTGAGGAGATGAAGTCGAATATGAGTTCGACCAGGGAAGGCAATAGCTCGATTAACGAGTCCAATATATCCTTTAGTGATAGTTCGACCTCAAGTACTTCTAGCGATGATCAAGCTACTGTTGGGTGTGGGACCAGGCCAAGTCAATCGCCTATTTCTCATGGTCGGCTATTTGCCCCCGACCACTATAGTGAGATAGTATCAAAGATGAAAGAGAGAGATCTTGTCCATATTAGTTAATTATTCCATGTTCCTCAGGACTTTGAGTCAGTCGTTCTTAGGCCTGATGACAGGATGCACTGACCTCCTGACGGCTATACTACTATTTTCGAGGATGCCCTAAGATGTGGGCTTAGGTTTTTGATCGCCTAACCAATAGTCGACCTCCTTAAAGGCCTCCAAGTTAGCATAATCTAACTGTTACCAAACTGCTTTTTGACCTTGTACAGTTTTGTAGTCCTCATGCATGTGCATGGTTAGCCCCTGACCTTCGCTAACTTTAGCAACCTATTTTACCTCCCAATGTCTCACTAGTCGGGTAGTATGGAGGAGTCAGGCTATTACTATATCACGGCCCGCCTTCATTGAAAATTCTTAGTGACCCCATCTTCTTTGTTTGGTCAAAACTAGAAGTCTCATTTCTTCTTTGTTCGATCCCGGGGTGGGGTCGGGTTCAATATACTCAGGGGTTGGATGAGGGGTCACATCAACATGCCCGAAAAATGAAACTTTAACCTGGCCCAATATATTTATTAGAGATTTAATCGAGTTTAGGTGAATAAAAGCTTTGGGTTACGTCGAGGAAAGAAACTTGGTGCTGGCTAGCTTATCGGCTGCCCAGCTAAACCTTCCCGGTGATGCTCGACTAAGTAGCTAGTCTTCGCTTGTTTTTCATTTGTTCTATGTTTCAACTTTCTAGTTGATGTAGACGTCTTATCTCTATTGTTGTGCAAATCGAGAATAAATTATAAATTGAACACGAGCATAAGTTTTGGTGCACGCACAAAGGAACGAGGGGCATTGTCAGAACACGACTGTTCATCAAGAGGCTACATATCAAGCTGCCTCGTAGCCACAAGCCGTACTACCTGCTCTTGCAACTCCTCCAGCTCGAGCAGCAACTCTCTTGGCTCGATCGTCTTTAGAGGTGACCATCAATCTCTCAGCTCGGCAAAAAAAGCTGGCGATCAACTAAGGGGGCCATGCCCAAAAGAAATTCACTATCGACAAGGGGAAAGAAAAAGATGGGGCCTTCAAACAACCGACTGGCTACGATCTCTTCGAGTAGCGAGAAGAGAATCAACTGTTCCAACTACCCCATCTCCCATCGCCCTATTTCGATATCGACAGTGCTATGGCGATTCATAATTCTCTGTCGATGCTGACGGTGGGGTCGACTAGGGCCGCACCCTTTATGGTGATGATGGCTGGTCTGTTCACATCCAACCATAAGAAATTTAATTGTTCGAATATCATTCATTTGTCGAATACTTCATTTCCTTTTCCTTTTAATTGACTAAGGTCATTTCCCTTGCAGGTTAGCCAATTAGACTACCATTTTTACAGGAGCTAGTAGCTGGCCCTCAGGGATCGCGACCATCTTTAGGAAGGTTAAGGAGACATTGAGACGTTGAAAGCTCAGCTTGAGTCTGCGCAGTCTAGGATTGAGGAATTGAGTACACAACTCAGAGAAAAGAAAGAGTAGCTCGAGGTTGAAGGATTCACAGCTCATGATTACAGTGTCGGAAAAAAACATGATGGACAAGCTGCTGTTGAAGACTAGGCTAGACGCGCAGCATGGCTATAATTCTGGTCGAAGTTAGGGGTATAATGCGGCGATGCAGTATGCTCGAGATGAGTTTTTTTAAGTTATCGTTGATGTAATGAGAGGCTGTTCAGCAATTTATGTTGCGTTCGGCGTTCCAATACGCTAGTGTTTTCTTTTCCCTTGATGATACGAAGAAGGCTTTTGAGAAGGCGCTCAAGCAGCTAGAATTCCTAGGCTATTAGATTCGACCAGAGGATAGAGAGCGCTTTAATCCTACGTTGAACGAGCAGCTCGAAAGATATACTAACCCTTATGAGGGTGCTCATAAGGAGGTGCATGTGGCTGATCACCAAAAGAGGCTTTTCGAAGTGGCCAAATTCGCTTTTGCACTGGACTTCACATTTAATATTTGGGATGGTAAGGTCAATATTGTTGACCTCCTTTCTCCCATAGGCAGGCTTTTTTTATCGATGAAGCGAGGCCTTCCTATCGGCCTCAACAACTCAGCCAGCTTCTACCGTGGTCACCGAGCAAGAAGTCAAGGGTCCTATAGTTGTTCTCGTCCCTTCAAGTGATGACTCGATCAGGCGATCGATGAGGCCACATGCGCTGCGTAGGCTGAAGGCGTTGGGTCGAGTTGAGCTCTCAGTCAACTATATTTCCTTTTTCATTTAATCTTTTTGGTCGCCTTGTGAGGTGCTTGCTATTAATTTCTTTTCAACTTTTGTAATTGAATGTTGGAATATAATGGATGGCATTTTCTTTTAATTGACGCGTAGTCAGTTTTGATTTGAAATGCTTTTGTAACCGATATCATTAATGACTCGATCAGAAGAAATTCAAGCAATTCTTTAATTCGATCTGAAACAATCTAAGCAACTCATTAATGAATGAGTTTAGGCAAGTCCATGGTCGATTTGGGAATCGTTGGGCAAAAAAATAATGGGATTAACCCAAGATATATGAATCAGACTGAATAATATATGAACAAATTCGTGGTCGATTTAGAAATCGAAGGCATTTTACTCGAGTTAACTTGTATAAGAACTACGTCGTTCACTTGAGTAGCAACATTAGCGAGGCCCCGATTTATTATGAAAGATATACTTCGAGATCAACTTCTGGGTTGAATCCTAATGGTGATTTTGTTTTTGATTTAGGTTGGGTGCCTTGTCATGTGGTTTGAAACTATTGTCGACTACGGGGTTGACTTCGAACGATCAACTCGTTCATGACCTTAGGCTAGAAACCTTTGTTTTGTGGTTTGAAACTATCGCCGACTACAGGGTTGACTCTGAATGATCAACTTGTTTATGAGATTGGGATAGAAGCCTTTGTTTTGCAGTTTCTAACCGTCGTCGACTATGGGGTCGACTCTAAACGATCAACTCATTCATGAGCTTGGGCTAGAAGCTTTTATTTTGCAGTTTGAAATTATCGTTGACTACAGGTTGACTCTGAACGATCAACTTATTCATGAGCTTGGGCTAGAAGCCTTTGTTTATTGGTGTGGATGAATAGTTGCATGAATACAAGTGGTTTTCACTAAGTTAAAATGTAATGTGATACGGTTGGGTGGAGACCTTCGTCTTTTTACACATGAAATTTCTTCAAATTTATGGTGTTCCATGATTGTGGGAGCTCATTGCCTTTTATGTCCGCGAGTCGATAGATATTGTGCTTTGCCACCTTGACCACCGAGTATGGCCCTTCCTATTTTAGGTCGAGTTTTTCGACATTCTTCTACACTTCGACTTTTTTGAGTACGAAGTCCCCTATTTAAAAGCTTCTCTATCGAACCCTTTCTTGTAATGTTGTGCTATGTTCGACCAATATCTCTGCATGGTTGTGTACGCTTGCTGATGAAACTCATCGATTGTCTCCAGGTTGAGTTCCCATTCGAATCGTTCCTAATTAGGTTATAGTGTATCACCTGGGCAGTATGTTGTATCAGTTCTGTCAGAACGACTACTTTAGATCATAGAGGTTGTGGTTAGAGGCTATTCGCGGGGTTGTTGTATACGCCCAAAGTACCTCGGAGAGGTTGTCTGCCCAACACGCACTAGTTCCTTCTATACGAGCTTTGAGGTGGTCAATGATCATTCTGTTCGTGACCTCCATTTGGCCATTAGCTTGAGGGTTTCCAATTGAGGTGAAATATTGTATGATCCCCATGCTTTGGTACTAGTTCCTCGTGCTCCTACTCTGGAACTGCATGCCGTTGTTCGATACTAAGACTTTGGGCAAACTGAAGTGGCAAATGATGTTCTTCCATATAGGAATCTTAATGCCTCATTGGTTATTTTGGGGACTGCCTCTGCTTTGAGCCATTTTGTAAAGTATTCAACCGCAATGATCATAAATTTCCTTTGACCTATTATTTTTAGAAAAGAATCGACTATATCTATTCTGCACTGGTTGAATGGCCATGTGATCTGGATGGGCACTAGCGTAACAGCGGGTCAATGAGGTATGTTCGAGTGGAACTAACAAGATGGGCATCTCCTAGCAAAGTTGACTGCGTCGCTTAGCAAAGTTGGCCAAAAATATCCATATCTGATGACTTTGTGTGCTAGTGATTGTCCTCTCGAATGGTTGCTGCAAATAGCAGAGTGAACTTCATGCAAGACCTCACGTGCCAATTCTGATGTTAAGCATTGCAACGATGGTCCAGAAATCGATCTCCTGTAGAGCTGACCATTCTCATTGAGAGAGAATTTAACTACTTGGCCTCTGAGCCATTGTGCTTGGGCCTTATCTTTTGGTGCTATTCATTCTCTTAAATAGGCTTTTATTTCGTCCTGCCAGGAAAGAGATGGTTCTTCGATTTGTCCCACTAAGTTTTGGTCGGTGGCACCTATAGTGTGTTTGTTGGTGATCAGAAATGTGATTGTTTTATCTCTGGTCCCCTTTATTGAGCTCTCGAATTTTGACAATGCATTAGCTCACTTGTTCTCAGATCAAGGGACCTAACTGAGGGTGAATTTCTTGAATTGCTATTGTAGTTGTCTTACATCAGCCAAATACTTACTCATTGTTGTCTCTTTAGCTTCAAAGTTTCCTTCGACCTACTCTGCAACTAGTTGGGAATCAATTATAGGTGCCAGTTTTTCGACTCCTCTGGCTGCTACCATCCTCATGTTCGTAATGAGGTCTTTGTATTCTGCTTCATTATTTGTGACAGGGTAGTCGAGTTTGATTGCGAAGTCGTATTCCTCGACTTGTAGAGATTGTAGGAGATGCCAATTCCTCCCCTTGAGGAATTTGCGGACCCATCGACCTGCAAGGTCCACATGATAGGATCTTGTTTGAGTTGGTCGGGCAAGTCGAGTCTTTAAGTGATAAAATTAGCTAAAACTTGGGCTTTTATGGTTGTTCGAGGTTAAAAAGTGATGTCGAACTCCCCCAATTCAATTGCCTATTTCGTCAATCTTTGATGGTTGTCGAATCTAACAAAAATAAATTCCTACTATAAAGGTATGATTTGTAGTTAGTGGTGAGTAGGGTCATTTTCCACAGGGACTGGTAAATTTTATTTCTTTCAAGTTTACAAAATAAAATAAATTAGAAGGGGGATTTGTATGAAAATGAAGACTTAGAATCTTAAAAGTAAATAAATCACAAATAAAAAATAAAGAATCAATAAGAATGAAATCTAGCCTAAGGTAAAAATCTCAATTTGGTTCTTAGATTTGATCATTGATGCGAAGATTAATTCCTCTTTTCTTGAATAGATTGGTTATAGTTACTCGAACGCCCTAATAACCAATCTCTCTTTACTATCTCGATAATTAAGAGAAGCTCATTAGTTATTTCCCTGACCAACAAACAACCCTAAAGAAACGCTCATACGATTTAATTTATCAACAGCATTAAAAACTAGAGAAACCCAGCCCTAGCCAACAAACACACACAAGTGGGGTTCATTTAGACTAGATTATTTATCCACATAACATAAATCATGCATGTGGTCACCACACATTACTATGTTATTAGCTACAAATATTAGAAAAATTAAATAATTACAGATTTAATGTTCTAATTGACAGGATAATTATTTTAAGCTATCAAATTTGGGCCCTAAAATCAATGAACCTGAATAATCGTGATGAAAACAGAAGATAAATAAATACTCAAGAAATAAGGAAAACAAATTAAATCATTTAGATCTCATAAATACTAAAGAACCAAAATTTCGATAATCCTTTAGGCTAGAAGAAGAGTTTAGCAACTCATGTTTGATAGAAAAAGTGCAGGAAGAATAAAATATCTGAATGAAAGAAATCCAAAAAACTCTCTATGAAAGAAACCTAGTTCCCTATAAATAGTCTACTCCTAATGCAATTGGGAAACTAATAAGAGTTCTATAAGAATAGGAAAACTCAAATTATCCTAATTGAAGAAATAAAAATTAAAATATTCCAAATATATACAACTGCCAAATAGATTAAATGCTTCCAAATCAAATTTACATAATAGTCTTGGGAAGCTAAACATGTCCACACTTAAATTATTTCCTTCTTCCGTTCCTCGTCTCCTTGGAAATGCAATCTTTGCTCCAAACATTTTAATTGCTCGATGTTCAACTACATAAGCTCAAATCTTCAATTTGCTTCACAAAATATAAAATGAAAGTTAAAACCCAACAATTAAGCATTTTTACTAATAATCACAAGGAAAAATTATACGAATAAAAAGACAAAAAATGCAACTTAACAAATTCCCCCATACTTAGATAATGCTTGTCCTCAAGCATACAATAGCTCCAATTTATCAACCTTTCTCACAATCCATCTTCCTATTTCTCAACTCCCCAAACAATTCAATTATCACATTTTGGAGGGCCAAATCAAGACATAAGTAAGAACATGCACTTTATAGAAAGAACCATTATAAATCACACAAATAACTTGTCACCCTGGCAATCTTTTCAAACTTGAAATGTAAAAGGGATCTAACGCTTTTTCATTGAGTTTATTTTAAGTCAAGACATAGAAGGACAACTATCAAAATTATGCAATGATATCACATATTTATGGAAGAATAGTAAGTCGAATGCAAGAAAACATAAAGGATGAAAGGAAAAAACCTTATTCAATATCTCTCACTCTCTCTTCTCTTTATTTTTTTTGGCATTAAATTCATCACGTGGACCAAAATTTTTACGCGGATACAAACATTGGTGATGGATGCATCCGGGTTACTCAGCCAGCCACAATTTGTTTAGAATGTCATCTAACCTTTTTACGTGAATATAGATATTAGTGATTAATGTACCCGGTTACTCAGCCAGTCACAAACTTAGATGTTTATTATCCTTACTCATAATCACTTTATTTTAGTGATTAGTGGAGTAATCAAGCACCCCTCCCCTTTTTTTGAGAGAGGTTAAATGGTCAAACCCAGTCACCTTCATTGTCTCAATATATTCAACCCAACAATTCAACCCAAATATGTTCATCAAGGTGAGTCTAGAAAAGTTAACTTACTGTGCATGACAATTATTGGAGTGATATGTATTAATTCCCTTATATATTTTTCATCCAAATCAACCAACAAGGTAACAAGTCAAAGTGCAATCAATAAGAACTCAACTACTCATGCTGTTCTTACAACGTGTCCTAATTCAACCTAATTGTTTAAGTGTTACCTTAGGGACAAGCATAAAAAAGAGACAAAAGGTCAATGAGAAAAAAATTAACAAATCAAGAAATAAGAAGAATAAAAAGTAATTTCATGATGTTTGAAGCAAAATGAATCCAAATTCTCCCCATCCCTCACACTTAAACCAAACATTGGCCTAAATGTTCGAAACTAGGAATGTAAATGCATAAAAATATGGAAGAAGGACTCCCTTGAGGAGATGAGATCTGCATAGCTTCAAGGACTAGGTGGAACCAGGGGGTAAGAAACTAACATGAGCGAAATAGGCTATAAGGTTGGTCTTTATGCATGAAAGCTAGCGGTGAAGAGCCTGAAGATCATCATCACAAATCCTTGGTTCAGTTGCAGCAGGGATATGTGAGGTTTCCTCGTCATCATCAAAAACCCTCCTACGCTTCCGTGACATACTAGGTCCTGGAGAGTAAAAATAAAACACATCATTCTGCCTGCAAAGTGGGCCTATCCCTTCTAAACAATTCAAATCCAAAGGTGTCATATCACAAGCAATATGTAATGTGTTATTATCAAGAGTGATCAAGTGCCTGTGTATGGCCAAATGTGTAATGAATGATCCCCAGATTAAAGCACATTTGTTAGCCAAGATATTGGCAAGCTGAGTAGCTAACTAACACCCAAGGTTAACTTTCACATTGTTAAGCATGCACCATAGAAAATAAAACTCAGCTTTTGCAGTACGCTAGCAGAATCCTTCCTACTCAAAAAAGAAAATGCAAGAAAGTAATGAATATATTTCAAGGCAGGATCGACAAGAAAAGTATCTTTGGATTTGCTAGGATCATAAAGGACATTTGTGTTTTAAGTCAAAGATCTGTAAAGCATTTGAGGCATAAACTCAGCATTAAAATCACATCTACTGTTCAAATATTAATCAGATTATGTATAATCATGTGTGATAAAACCGAATGCTAACTTAAATTCAGTGATAGGCAAGCTAAACCTTTAACCTATTAATCAAAATACAGTCACATTAGGAGTATTCAGAGAGAAATCAGCCAGTTTGTTGAACTCAAAAATAGTATAGAATTCACACCAAGTTTAACATATACCGGATAACGAATTGTCAAATAAGGGCATCGTTCAATACCATTAATTAATCGATTGACATCAGCATAAATATTTAAAGTCTCAAGAGTGGGGTAGTGAATATACTTATAGGAGATGATTGGTTTAGAGCAAACCTCATTATATCTATCCCGTTCATGAGATGTGGTGAACTAGAGAGACTCGTGCAAGTTAGATTCTGTGGTTGAAAGGACAGTTTTTCCTTTTCCAAGTCGAGAACAACATCAAAATTCGGATGAAGCAGATGGCCTAGCATTGACAATGGAAGTAGTTGGCGGTTGTGATGATTTCGGAAGAGATTCGGTTGAATGTGGATGAGTTACTCGAGTGCTCTTGGCTCGTTAAGGACAGCTTGCAGGCTATTTTTTAGAAGAGGTCTTTGAACAAGGTGTGGGCATCGGTAGATTAGAGAGCTTTCCTTGTCAAATAATTTCATCATACTAGAAGCGGTCTTTGAACAAGACGTGGGCACGAGTAGATTGGAGAGCTTTCCTTACCAAATAATTCCAACATGCTAGAAAAAATCTTTGAATAAGGCACGGGCACGGGTAGATTAAAGAATTTTTCTATCAAATAACTACACCCACGGGCCAATTTAAAATGTCTCTTGCATTAGAGAAAAATAAAGCTAATTAAAGATTCTTTTTTGTTTTTTGGAAAATGTAAAAATACAAATTGAAAGTTTGGGTTGCCTCCCAAAAAGCTCATATCTTTAATGTCTTTGGCTAGATGTAGCTATTCCTCACATCACAAAATTATCAGTCAAATTCAAGATTCCGTGAGTCAAAGTATCAATATTATCTACAGCAGAAATACAAGACTCATCACCAGAATATTTCCTGGCATCATAAATATTGAATTTAACCATATCACCATCAAATTCCATAGTGAGTGTACCATCATGCATTTCAATTTTCGTCCTAGAGGTTCTAAGGAAAAGTCTTCCTAATAGTATTTGTGATGAATTAGGAAAATTATCTTCAGACATGTTATATACATAAAAATCAGCAAGAAAAATCAATTCGTTTACTTGTACTAACACATCCTCTAGGACCCCCTCTGGATATACAACAAACCTATCAGCAAGTTGAAGAACTACTCCTGTTTCTTTCAAAGGACCAACGTTTAATGAAAAGTAGATGGTGCGAGGCATGATATTAACTGAAGCACCAAGATCGCACATAGCCTTTTCAATTCTAAGTTTGCCAATTTTGCAAGGGATAGTAAACATACCTGGGTCTTTGCATTTGGTGGGCAATTTCCTTTGTATCACTTCTGAGATATTTTTCCCTACACTTATTCTTTCATTACCTTTTAATTTTCTTTTATTTGTGCACAATTCCTTGAGGAATTTAGCATACCGAGGTATTTGCTTGATTGCATTAAGTAAAGGGATATTTACCTCGACCTTGCAAACAGTTTCAAAAATCTCCTTTTCCTCTTCATGCCTTTTGGATTTATGAACCTTTCAAGAAAGGAAGGGTGTACAACTAATGGGCTTGTCACTTTACTGTTGGGTTCATGCGAATGTTCAACCGAATCCTGGGGCATGACAATCTTTCTTTCCATCTTTTCCACAACAGTATTTTCTTGTGTCTTCTTGCTTGGTTCCTTTAGCTCCTTACCATTCCTCAAAGTAATTGCGCTAATGTCCTGCTTAGGATTGACATTTGTCTGAGATGGTAGTTTCCCTTGGGATTGTATCTTACTCAATAAGGTGGCTAGCTCACTTATTTGGTTCTCCATGTTTTGAATGCTTGCTCGCATTTCCTATTGAAATTGTTTAGTGTTAGTTGCGAGTAATTTAACAATCTCTTCGAGAGACATACCTTTATTCGAAGAGGACGGTTGTTATGGATGAGGCGGCTTTTGTTGCAAATGTTGGTTGTTCTACGGTCTCCCTCTGTAACTAAAATTTGGACAATCCCTCCATCCTGGGTTGTAGGTGTTTGAGTAGGGATCATACTTTCTTTGAGGTGGTCCAGGGAATCCTCATACTACATTGATTTGTTCGTAGAAAGTCTCTTGGAGCGTAGGACACATAATTGTAGGATAACTAACATTAGTAAAAATCCCACAAATCTTAATTTGCTATGTATTTCCTACAACCAATTGTTGAACGAGAGAAGTTAAAGTAGAAATTTGATGCTCAAGAGATGAATTACTTACCTCATTGACCCTTCTGGGGGGTCCCAAAAGTATCTAAATTGTTGGGAATTGGCAGCCATTAGAGAAATCAATTCTCTAGCCTCGTTCAGAGTTTTGTTCACTATGGCTCCTTGACTTTGCTGCATCCATCATCCTCCTTTCCATTGGTAGAATTCCTTCATAAAAATACTGAATGAGAAGTCGCTTAGTAATACCATGTTGTGGGTAGCTTGCACAAAGTTGTTTAAACCTTTCCCAATATTCATGAATATTCTCTGCATCTCTCTGCGTTATCTCGTTGATCTATTTTCTAATGCTAGTAGCGCGTGAAGCAGGGAAAAGCTTCTTAAGAAATAATTTTGCCATTTCCATCCATGTAGTGACAGAGCTAGTAGGTATATAAGATAACCAATCTTTAGCTCTATCTGCTAAGGAAAATGGAAAAGCTCGCAACTTGACTTGCTCTTCAGACACTCCTTGGGGTTTCATAGTCTAGCACACAACATGAAATGCCTTTAAATGCTTATGGGGATCTTTATTCTCCAAACCAGGGAAAATGGGTAGTAGATGGATTAACTTAGATTTTAGCTCAAAAGGTGTTTCCAACTCCGGATATTCAATGCAAAGCTGTTGTTGAGCCAAATTCGGCTCAGCTAACTCCCTTAAAGTTCTTTCATGAGCTATTAAAGTTCACCTGTACTAGAAAATTGAGGTATTAAAAGAAATAAAATTATTTGACACCAGTCCCCAACAACGGCGCCAAAATTTGATGGGTGTCAAATCCGACAAAAATAAATTCCTACTCTAAAAGTATGATTTGTAATCAGTAGTGAGTAGGGTCATATTCCATAGAGACTGGTTATTTCTTTCAAGTTTACAAAATAAAATAAATTAGAAGGGGGATTTTTATGAAAATGAAGACCTAGAATCTTAAAAGTAAATAAATCACAAATAGAAAATAAAGAATCAACAAGAATGAAATCTAGCCTAATGTAAAAGTCTTAGTTTGGTTCTTAGATTTGATCATTGATGCAAAGATTAATGCCTCTTTTCTTGAATAGACTGGTTATAGTTACTCGGACGCCCTAATAACCAATCTTTCCTTACTATCTCGATAACTAAGAAAAGCTCGTTAGTTATTTCCTTTACCAATAAATAACCTTGAAAAAACGCTCCTAGGATTTAATTTATTGATAGTATTAAAAACTAGAGAGACCAAGCTCCAGCCAACAAACACACACAAGTGGGGTTCATTTAGAGTTTATTATTTATTCACATAACATAAATCATGCATGTGGTCACCACACAGAACTATGTTATTTTCCGCAAATATTAGAAAAATTAAACAATTATGGATTTAATGTTCTAATTGATAGGATAATTATTTTAAACTATCAAATTTGGGCCCTAAATTCAATGAACTTGAATAATCGTAATGAAAACGAAAGATAAATAAATACTCAAGAAATAAGGAAAACAAATTAAATCATTTAGATCTCATAAATATGGAAGAACCAAAATTTCGATAATCCCTTAGGCTAGAAGAAGAGTTTAGCAACTCATGTTTGATAGAAAAAGTGTAGGAAGAATAAAATATCTAAATGAAAGAAATCCAAAAAACTCTCTATGAAAGAAACCTAGTTCCCTATAAATAGCATACTCCTAATGCAATTGAAAAACTAATAAGAGTCCTATTAGAATAGGAAAACTCAAATTATCCTAATTAAAAAATTGAAAAATAAAATATTCTAAATACATACAACTGTCAAAATAGATTGAATGCTTCCAAATCAAATTTACATAATAGTCTTGGGAAGTAAAGCAGGTCCACACTCAAATTATTTCATTATTCTATTCCTCGTCTCCTTCAAAATGAAATCTTTGCTGCAAACATGTTAAATGCTCGATTTTCAACAGCATAAGCTTGAATCTTCAATTTTCTTCACAAAATATAAAATGAAAGTTAAAACCCAACAATTAAGCATTTTTACTATTAATCACAAGGGAAAATTATATGAATAAAAAGACAAACAATGCAACTTAACAATCTTCCTGATGTATCTAGCTTGGACAACTCCTATTTCAGCGGTTGGTTTTTCAAGAAGAAAATGGAGTGAAATTGGAAGTAAGGCCTCAATTTCCTTACTACAGTGACCAAGGCGAAGGCAAATTTTTTGATCTCCAAATAGTTGTGTTTGGGGCCTTGCAATGCTTTACTACTATAGTAGACAGGTCGATGACCCTTTCTGGTTGAAATTATAATTGAACTGATAGATGCTGACAAGATTGCTAAATAAATATGCAAAACTTCTCCAACCTTAGGTTTTGCCAACATCGGCTCTGACGAGAGGTAATGTTTCAATTCGACTAGGGCCTATTCATACTGCTCTATCTATTGGAAACCTGATTTTCTTGCATTCCGTAGGATCTTGAAGAATGGTAAGCTCTTATTGGCTAATCGGGCAATGAACCTCACTAGCACAATGATTCTTCTGACTAGACCCTGAATGTCTCTAGCTATTCGAGGAGGTGTAATGTCCAAAATGGCCTAGATTTTTTATGGGTTCGCTTCAATACCTCTTTGGTTGACCATTTAACCCAAAAATTTACCTCCCTTCACCCCGAACGTGCCCTTGTTAGGGTTGAGCTTCATACCAAATGCTCTTAATATTGAGAACGTGTTGTTGAGGTCAATTACGTGATTTTGTGCTTTTTCTGTTTCGACGATCATGTTGTTGACATAAACCTCCATGGACCTCATAATCTCATTTTTGAACGTAATGTTTACTAGTATCTAATAAGTTGCACCTGCATTTTTTAGCCTAAAAAAGGTGGCCAAAAAACAATATACCCCATTGGGGACGATGAAAGAGGTCATATCCCTATCCTCTGGTGCCATGAAGATTTGGTAATAACCTTAAAATGCATCCATCATACTTAGCAAATCACAACCAGTAGTAGAATCTACTAACAAATCTATACAAGGCAGGGAGTAAGGACCTTTAGGGTAAGCTTTATTCGAATCAATGAAATTGTTACACATTTGCCACTTTCCTTTATTTTTAGGGACAAGGACTACCTTACAAAGCCAACTGGGATATTGAATCTCTACAATGTAGCCTGCATCTAAAAGTTTGTTAACCTTGTTCTCGATGATTTAGCATCGTTTAGCATTGAAGGTTCTTGTCTCCTGCTTCACTGGTTTGAACTAGAGGTCTACGTTTCGGTGGTGGACGATGACACTGGGGTCGATTCCTTAGAGGTTAGAAGCCTTTCAAGAAAAAATGTTAATATTTTTCGTAAGGAAATCGACCACGAGGCATTCTATGCTGCTGCTTTTATTAGTCCTAATTTCAATGGTCTTTGTCGAGGTTTTTTGGCTCCAGCTCGATTGTCTTGAACTCACAAAAGGCTCGACCCTAGTCTACTCCAACTTTATTTTCTTGCTCGACTGTCCCTCCTCGGGTTCCGCTACTGGGGCATCCCCGAGGATTTCAGTTTGGGTTGGTTTTTAATTTGTTTGCCTCGACTAAAATTGTATAGCATCGCTAGGCTTCTTTCATATTGTAAAGGAGTCGCATGTCCTAGTAGCTATTGGAAATTTGACCTTTATATGATAGTTCAAGACAATAGCACGAAAGTCGTTCAATGCTGGTCGCCCAATGATAATGTTGTAGGCAAAGGGTGTGTTAACGACCAAGTAGTTAACCATTAGAGTTCTGCGCCAAGGTACCTCCCCAAATAATTGTGGACAGATTTATGGATCCTATGTGCATGATCTTTGACCCCCCAAATCCAACTAGCGGGGTGCAGATAGGATTGAATTTTAACTTGCCTATGTTTATTCTCATCAAGGTGGATAGGAAAATGATGTTTGCTGACTCCCATTGTCATCCAGCACTTTCCTGACCTCAAAGTTTGCGTATATGCAACAGTATGATTTATTGGATGTGATGCTGACTTAAAAGTCACAATTAACAATCTATAATTTCTTGATAGTTTTTTGGTGGTAGGTTTTCTCCAATTTTTAATTTGGGTTCTTGATTTCTGCTGCTAAAGCCGTGATTTTGTTGCTATCTAAAGTGATTGTTGGATCCTAGGTTGCTAATTTAAGAATTTTCTATCTATTTAGCAATTTCGAGGAACCTTTTTGTTTAATGTTACTTTTATTGTTGAGATTATAATATGAGTTGGAAGGAGTGTTTACTAATTTCATGTATTTTGTGATTTTATTCTTTGTTCTTGTTTTATTCTTTACTTACGGCCTAGCACCAAGATTGAGTGAGCGATGGAGCATGATCACACATTAAGTGAAAGTAATTCTTTCATTAGGTCAAAGAGAGCTAAGAAACATACTTCTAATGTTTGACAAATATTTGATAAGTTTATTGAAAATGGAAAAAGAATGGCCAAGTGCAAAAGATGTGTACAAATTTATGCTGATGGCCAATGTGGGACAAGTAGTTTAAAACTTCATATTAAGGATATTTGTCTATTTCATGATGAATGTGATTATGAGCCCCAAAGTGAGAATTTGACCAAATCATATTAAGGAAAATGGTAGCCAAAACGATGATTAGACATAATTATCCTTTTAAATTTTTTGAGCATGAAGGCATAATAGCTGTTTTTTCTTACCTGAATCCTACGGTTGTGCATATATCACAAAACACAGCAAAAGGAGATGTCCTAAAAATTTACCAAATGGAGAAGGAAAAGCTCAAAATAATCTTGGAGTCTATCACTAGTAGAATATGCTTGACTCTAATTTATGGATTTCACTTGTATTGAATGGTTATATGATAATTACTGCTCATTATGTCGACAATGATTATGTATTGCAAAAAAGAGTACCTTTTTTTTTCGGCATCTCCCATCTCCACATGATGGCCAAAATGTAGGTGAGAAATTGATTAATTTCATATGAGAATGGGGAATTGAGAAGAAAGTTTGTACAATAACTTTAGATAATGTAAGATAGAATGATGGTGTGGTTGATTTATTGAGAAACCATATTTCTTTGATGAATTCTTCGATACGTAATGATGAATTTCTACATGTGAGATGTGATGCTCATGTCTTGAATTTTATTGTGCAAGCTGGTTAAAAAACCATTAACACATGCGTTGAAAAGATTCGTGATAGTGTGAATTGTGTAAGAGGATCAGAAATGAGAATTCTAAAATTTTTGAGTGTGTCAAGCAATTGGGTCTTAAGACTAACAAGAAATTGAAATAAGATATGCCTGTTAGGTGAAACTCGACTTATTTGATGTTGGTGCTATCTTGTATTCACTTGTATTTTGTCAATTAAAGCTTGTTGATACTAATTATAAATGGTGTCCATCACTTGAAGAATGGAGTTAGGTGGAAAAAATCACAAATTTTTTTAGGCCTTTTTCTGATATGACTGGGCTTTTCTTTGGACATAGATACCCAACATCAAACCTTTATTTTTGTAATGTTTGGCGGATACAGATGCTCATACAAGAGGAAAGGGTAAGTATTGATCCTACTGTAAGTGGAATGGAAAGAGTCATGAAGCCGAAATTTGATAAATATTGGGAGTCTTATAGTGCCATACTGACATTTGTCATCGTTCTTAATCCTCGTTATAAGCTTGAATTTGTGGATTTTTGCTATAGGAAACTTGATCCTTTTACATCATATGAGAAAATTAATCATTTAAGAGAGCAAATGTGGTTATTATTTGAGGAGTACTTGCATGCATTCCCTTCAAGATGTGAACAATCTTCAGTTGCTGTTACAACTAGTGGGTGTCATGATGATATGGATGTTGTGATGGACATTAGTATACTCTTTTTTTTTTTTTTTATAATTTTTGTTATTTTCTTTACTTTGTTAATTTTAACTAAAGTTTATAAATGCATCATTTGATACAGGAGTTTGATTCTTATAGAAGTCAATGTGCAAATGCTAGAACCTAATCACAGTTGGAACTATACTTAAATGAGACTCTAATTGATAGGAAACAATTTTCAGATCTAGATGTGCTTGATTATTGGAGAGGAATAGTGCTAGATATCCTGAGCTTGTCTTGATGGCTTGTGATGTTTTGAATATTCCAATCACTATAGTTGCTTTTGAATCTGCAGTCAACCATGGTGGTAGAATTATTGGGAAGTTTCGCACTTCAATTCTACCAAAGAATGCAGAAGCAATTTTGGGTGGTCATGATTGGCTTGAAGGTCCAAACTTTTATTGTCATTTCCATATGTTTCAAGTTTTCTAAGAATTTACTTTATATTTTTGAATCATTGACATAATTGTATTATTTCATATTAAAGCTTATGATTCTGAAGATGAGCTCTCAATAGATATTGAGAAGTTAGTTGCCCAAATTGGCAGTACTTCATATTGATGGTAAGGTCAACACTTCATCTTTATTGATTTATTGATTATTTTTATGGAGATTATCATATAAAAAAAAAAATTCAACTTTTACAACCATTATATTATGATGTAATATTATAGTATAAAATTCAACCTCAACTTTCTGACCTTATAGTGTAATATTATGGTGTTGAACAGGATAGGTATTGACAGGGATAATAGTGCAACTTTTGAGCCACCATCAAGTAGAGAAGTTTTCAATTAAAGGGTGTTCTATATGTGAAGATTTTAGTTAGAGTAATATAATCTGGACCCTTGATTTGTCATGTTTGTAGTTTGAGTTAGAGAATTCTACTTTGATTTTGACCATTGATTTGCTATTATGTAAAGATTTAAGTTAGTAAGTTTTAATTTGAATTGGATTCTTGATTTGCCTCTTGAATTTAAGAAAATAGAGTACAAGTTTAGTAGTTTAATTTTGGGGAAAATCTATGTATTTTAAGTGATTCTTGTTTTATTCATTAAATAAGATTGTTAATTTGTGCTCAAATCAAAGATAGAAATGTTATAAAACAAGTGCAAATTGTGCAATTACAAGTTCTCTTGGATTTAATTTAATTTTAATTGATAAGTAATGATTTAATAATAATTAATTAATGTATGATAAAATAAAGATAAAAAAATATAGGGCAAATGTCACTAATAGTCCCTGATGTTTCGATTTAGTATCACTTTAGTCCTCAATCTTTAAAACTTCATCTTTTAGTCTCTAACGTTAATATATCGTTTCACTTTAGTCCCCAAAATCATTTTCCGGTAGTTTTTGGCCGAAAAATTGTCAATTCATAGTTTTATGTTCCATTTTAGTCCTTATATAAGGTTTTATGTTCTAATTTAGTCTCTATGTTACTTTTTTTCTTTTTATAAATATATGTTCACGTGTGTATATATATTTGTGTATATATAATTGATACTAATATTAGTCATATGCTCATATATTATTATTAATATTTAATAATATATTATTGATATATTAATATCATTTGTGATACTATTGTAATTAATAATATTATTATTAATATGGGATAGCCCAATCGGCCCAGCCCAATAACACTCAACTAGGACAGGAGCTGGTCTGACGCTCCCTAAGCAGCTCGACTGCCCTTAAACCCAACTCATTTTGGACCACGTAGACATTTGACTGCCACTCGACCTCTGGATCCCTATCTGTCATGATGGATATTAGCGTTCTTGATCGACCAGGTTATAGCTAATAACCTCCGTTAGGTGGCCTCAATCCTTCAACTAGAATGGGCCTGGTGACCAAGATCCTAGTAGATGTTCCTATTGGAGTACTCGTCTTGACCAGAGAGGTTGAGGAGTGACGAAACCCTTTTGGCCACATTGAATGCCTTGCCAGGCGCCGTGCTGCCGCATTAATAGCGTGTGCCACCAACAGTACCACCTTTTGTAGCCGTGTCAGGTTGGGGAGCGCTTCTAGTGTACCACCTTCTTCTAGGTAGCTGCCTCCTGAAACAATACACAAGCTGGATAAGATTGGAAGGTCCTCAAGCAAGGACAATGGCCCTTCTTACACAACGGGGGCATCAAAGACATATCAATTTTATCCAGCTTGTGTACTGTTTCAGGAGGCAGCTACCTTGGAGAAGGTGGGTACACTAGAGGCGATCCCCAGCCTGACACGGCTGCAAAAGGTGGTATTGTTGGTGGCATGCGCTATTAATGCGGCAGCACGGCGCCTGGCAAGGCATTCAATGTGGCCAAAAGGCTTTCGTCACTCCTCAACCTCTCTGGTCAAGACGAGCACTCCAACAGGAACATCTACTAGGATCTTGGTCACCAGGCTCATTCTGGTCGAAGCTACATCATTTTGGTTGAAGGATTGAGGCCACCTAATGGAGGCTATCGGCTATAACCTGGTCGATCAAGAACGCTAATATCCACCACGGCAGATAGGGATCCAGAGTTCGAGTGGCAGTCGAATGTCTGCGTGGTCCAAAACGAGTTGGGTTTAAGGGTAGTCGAGCTGCTTAGGGAGCGTCATACCAGCTCCTGTCCTAGTTGAGTGTTATTGGGCTGGGCCTATTAGACTATCCCATATCAATAATAATATTACTAATATTATTAATTACAATAGTATCACAAATGATATTAATATATTAATAATATATTATTAAATATTAATAATAATATATGAGCATATGACTAATTTTAGTTTCAATTATATATACACATATATTATACACAAATATGTATACAAGCATGGACATATATTTATAAAAAGAAAAAAAAAAGAAAAAAAGTAACATAGAGACTAAATTGGAACATAAAACCTTGTATAGGGACTAAAGTGGAACATAAAACTTTATATAGGGACTAAAGTGGAATATAAAACTATGAATTGACAATTTTTCGGTAGTTGCGAAAAACTACCGAAAAATGATGTTGGGGACTAAAGTGAAATGATATATTAACGTTAGGGACTAAAAGATAAAGTTTTAAAGATTGATGACTAAACACTACTAAAAAACAGACTTTTAGTGGCCTGAAAAATCGGTCACTAATTCAACAAAAATTGGTCACTGACGTAATTAGTGACCGAAATGCGTGGTCACTAAAACCCTCGTCACTAATTTAAATTAGTGACCCAAACTATAATCGGTCACTAATTAGTGACCGCCTATCGATCACTAATTTTAAAGTGTCGGTCACTAATTTTTTCCAAGGCAATCCATCATATGGTCACAATTGGGTCACTAATTAGTGACTGATTACTAATCGGTCACTAATTAGTGGCCGAAATTCTGTCACAAAATAGTCAGTCACTAATTAGTGACGAAATTCGGTCACAACATATCAAGAGTCGGTTACTAATTAGTGACCGATTACTAATCAGTCACTAATTAGTGACCGAAATGCAGTCACAACATATCAAGATTCGGTCACAAAATAATCGGTCACAAAATTTTATTTGCCCATAAAATAATTTATTTTATTTATTTAAATACCATTTCAAAACAATATATTATGAATATTTCACAATCATAACCCATCATCAATTTATAACTCTAAAAGTATAATCCATAACACCAATGCATAAGGATAAAAATAACAATTCATACAACCATAATCCAAAATCATACGTTTAAATCAAGCCATCCAAACATAAGTTTCAATATCAACAACAATACATAGCACAAAAATAGGCAAATAACCAATAAACTAACTCTCATTGTGACCTCCATTATTGTCATTTGAACCACCACGATGCACTGCATTCAACTTTTCCATGCATGTTGTCAATGTCGCCATTAAAGCTTGCTCCCTTACCTTTGCATCTTCAATTATTTTCATGAAAATTGCTTCCCTATTTGCAGCCGCTTTCCTCTCCTTAGCAGCTGCCTCCTTCTCCTTAGCCAAATGTTCATCAACAACTTTTGTAATTGTTTCTTGCAAATAGTCATGTGTAACATGGTTGTTGATTGATCTTGAGGAGGTCCCAGTAGCGACAATATCACGACAATGAAATGTATTCCCATAACCATACACTCTACCCTTTACAGCACCGCCACTAATCTCAATCTATTTTTGTGCATCAAAGGAGCTTTCTGGAGTTGAGTTACTATCAAGATTACTTGTATATGCTCCATACTCCTCCTACACAAATTATCACCATTACTTGCAACCAAACATGCTCTAACTATTACAGTGGGGATCAGAGAAAATAAAAGAAGCAATTAATGCAGCATTTTTTATTTCCTTTGGTAGAGTCATGTAGCATTTTCACATTGATGTTGTATAAAGGTTGTCACCTTTATTTTGAAAAGAAATCATTAAGTAACATGAACTTGGTATAATAATTATTGGTAATAATGATCAACTATATATATGTCATATTTCTTTTAAGTGTCCAATTATTTGAGATAATCAACCATATATATCATTCCTCTTTCAAAATCTCTAACTTATTTAAGTGAATCATATTCTACAAGACATAACATCTACAACAACAAAAGAACTTCTAACAAGAGTAGTACACTTTAGAAAGAGCATAGGATTCACTAATAATATTGATTTCATCAACTTTTACTAAAAGCACATAACTAAATAAAACTCAAAATCAATAATTTATAAAAATAACTAAATTCACTTCTTCTATATCCTATAACTACACTAATATAGTATCTTCACCCTTAAAATAAAAGTTCCTATAAATCCAAACAATTGCCAAATGATTACCAAAAAACACTCAACTTAATCCAAGAAAAAAAGTGTCATAAAGAAACCAAAAATATTATCACTCTAACACTCCAACACACTTACAACCATATTCCAACCTTTCAATATTAAGTATGTCCAACACACTTAATATAGATAAAAGCCCCTTTTATTAAAATACATATAAAAACCGTATGGGATATCCATGCTTAGAGCCCACCTCACAAGATATCATAATCATCACATTCTTCCCCTCAAAACCCCTTTTGTTTCACTCTTCTTTTAAGTCATGACTCTCCTAACAACTAATTGACCTATAATACAATACATATTTTTACTAATAAAAAAAAATTATACAATCTTATTAAAATAACAATTAAATATATGGCATAATATAATCTTGCAAAAAACACAACAATAAACAATCAAATAAACATGCTACAATAGAGATAACAATCTTAAATACATATTTTTGCTAATAGAAAAAGTTATACAATTTTATTAAAATACATATAAAAACCGTATGGGATATCCATGCTTAGAGCTCACCTCACAAGATATCATAATCATCACATTCTTCCCCTCAAAACCCCTTTTGTTTCACTCTTCTTTTAAGTCATGACTCTCCTAACAACTAATTGACCTATAATACAATACATATTTTTACTAATAAAAAAAAATTATACAATTTTATTAAAATAACAATTAAATATATGGCATAATATAATCTTGCAAAAAACACAACAATAAACAATCAAAAAACATGCTACAATAGAGATAACAATCTTAAATACATACAAAAATTCCAAATAAACAAAATCAAAATATCATATCTCTTGTGGGAGAAAAATCTTGAACATATACATAATTCCTCACTTTGTTTCTCAAAAATTGAACAATAAAAAAAATTCAACATATTCAAGTATTGATCAATAGATAATTAAAAAACACAATTCATACAATTTAACTTAAAATGTTAACTAATAAGTAATTCAAAATTACAATTTATATAATTATAACTTCACACTAAAATTATTACCTTTTTCAATGCCACAAATACACAAAAATCCAGTCTCCACACCTGCACAATTAAATGAAAATATTATATAACTATAAAAAAATTCTAACCAAATTAAAAAAACAAAAAAAAGAAGCAAAATGTAGGTGGCTCCCCGCAAGAAGTGGGAGCCACCAACTGTTGCTGGCCTCCCCATCGAGACCAACAGAGCCAGCAGATCCGCTGCTCTGCTGGTCTCGATTGTTGGCCTCCCCGTCGAGACCAGCAGACAGCGGATCTGCTGCTGCTCTGCTGGTTTCAACAAGGAGGCCAGCTGCTGGTCTCGACGGGGAGCTGGCCTCCCCGTCGAAACCAGCAGAGCAGCAGCAGATCCACTGCTGCTGCTGGTCTCTACGGAGCTGGCCTCCCAGCCTAACTATGGTGCCGATCGGCCTTCGCCGGAGAGCAGAGGTTTGTCGGCAGATTTAGAAGAAATGAAAAATAAAAATAAAAATTACCGAGGGCTGTTGTGAGAGAGCAAGCAAGGCAGCTGATGGGCAGGGGAGTGCAAATGGACAAGGTAGGTTTTACTCCTTTTACTTTGTTTTTCTTTTCTTTTAATATTTTATATAATACTTATTTCATATTTAAACTTTAAACTTTTATTTAGTCATAATAATTTATATTTTAAATGGTAAAATTTGTAAACACTTTAATTTCAATATTTAAATATTCACTAGTTTAATGTATGACTTTAAAATGCATATTTATGTACTTAATATTTTTATTATATATTATATTTTAGTGACCGAATTAGTGACCCTAATTAGTGGTCACTAAAATTAGTGACCGATAAAAATTTAAAGTGACCAACTTAGTGACCGAATTAGTGACTGATGCAAGGGGGTCACTAATGTGGTCATTAATCGGTCACTAAGTGGTCACTATTTTTTTTAAAAAATTTATTTTTAAATCGGTTATTGATCAGTCACTAATTAGTGACCGAAAATTCGGTCACTAAAGCCCCCATTTTTTTGTAGTGAAAGTGATATTAAATCGAAACATCAGGGACTATTAGTGACATTTACCCTAATATATTTAACAAAAAAGTGATTTTTTTGTGTTGGACCCACCCAAACCCGACCCAACCTATTTTTAACCCAGTTCATTTTTAATCCTTAAATATAAATTAATTTTGGACCCAACCCATACAGGCCAACTCACCCATTACCATTCAAAGATACCGTGATAAAGTAAAGCATTTTGATTCCTTAAATTTAATTGCAAGATTCTTCTATGCAACTAAATTTCTTATAGATAATATCAATCTCTACCAAACCAATGGTTGTTAAGCGACGGACTCATAAACTACAAAAATAATAATAAATTTTCTCCCTAATTACATTTAATATTTCATTAATGCCCACAGTTAATTTGATGAAGTTTCCATCACCGAAGCAATCAATTTGTGTTCAGTTCAAATCCATAAATTAAACTGTTTAAAGAGCAAATTGACCCTTCTTAACTTTTGGAATCCTTAAATTAAGCTTGTGTTTATCACACACACACAAACACCCCACCTTGTTTACCATATATATTTACCTTTCATTTATCAACATATATTCCATTTGATTCATTAGTGTACCCAATTCCCATATATATATATATATATATATATATTCCACCTGCCATTTTTCAGCTTTTGAAAATATTCCGTTTTTAATTTATTTTTATGATATTTTACTTCTTTTAATTTTCCAAATGGTTTTATGATAGGTTCCTCTCTGAACTATCATGGTTCTTCTTGAAGAAAATCTAATCAGCCCAAGGTATGTCTTCCAAAATTCATGTGATAACAGGTTTCGCTTACTCAATTTATTTGTTTTTATTCATTGTCTTGTGTAACTATTTATTTAATTCCTTAATTAATATATATAAATACACCAACTTCATATATATTTTTCATCTTTCAGATTATTACAGTTTGTGTAATTCAGTTTTATATTTTTACATTTACATTTTCGGTTTCTTTGACGCTAGGCGCCCCCCGCATCAAGCACAGGTAGATTTTAAATAGTTGTATAATGTTTGTCAAAATAAACCAATGTAAAACAATATATTCCTGGACAGCATCCATAACATTTATATAATATCCACATGGCAAAAATGAAAAAAATCGAAAATTGCGTTAATTACGTCATTCTTTTCCAGGAAAAAGTCCAAAATCCCTTTATAACAAAGAATTTATTCATCACGCCGGTGATGATAATTTGTGATGACATCCAGTTCAGTCAGTGGGTTTTTGCTCTGGCATTATCAGCAGCCTAAAAATTTAAATAAAAATTGTGGATACTGCAAGAATTATCACAGAAAAGGATCCATTAATTTCCATATATTACTGGGATCGATAGGAGAAGAGAAAAATGCTGTTTCATTTTACAACTAATTTCTGAGTCGGGATTGGATTTGCAAATTATATTTGAAGTAAATTTGAACTCTAAAGCCATCTACACTTGTCAAACATTTTCTGGAAGTCCATATTGAATTTGCAGTCTCCCACCAAAATTAATATTCTTATAGTAAATAATCCGGTAACAAGCTGGAAAAATAACTAAATCCAAAACCATTAATAATAATTAGTAATTGTGGTACACTCGTGCTAAAATTCTTATAATGTGAAGATTTATTTACATTTTTATATAATACTATGATTTTTTTTATAATTTTAATATATTTATTTAAATATATAGAATAAAAAAAAAAGTTGAGACTTGAGAGAGAGTAAATAATGAAAAGAAGTAATTAGGGAGAAAGATACTTAGAAAGAGAAAGGAGAAAAGAAAAATCTACCTTGTTATTATTTTTTAAAGTAGAGTTGTTTTAATTTGTCAACTCACTTGAAAATACACCACTAAAGTCTTGGTGCCTTATAATAATAATAATAATAATAATAATAATTTAGGTTTCCTATTAGTTTAGAATTCCTTATTATGTACCAAATTCCAACTAGGCCGGTGAAGATGATTAGTTGGATAGCAACTTCCCTATAATACCTAAAGTTTGACTTCAATGTCTTTCATGGGATTTGGTTTACCATAACTATATTATAAATATCTTAATTGGTATATCATAGAAATAATTAAATCAAGTACAATCCTACTTGGTATAAATTGTGATTTTAGGACTTCACTTCTACTTACGTATTACAACTAATTAGAATTACAAAAAAAGAAAAAGAGCCTTAAAAGCCCTTGTTTTTATTGATGTTGTACCAAATTTATATACGACATTATATAACAATGAAAAAACAGAATCAGCCGTAGACCAACTTCTGAATCTTAGATTAGCTTGGTTCCTTCCTTCTTGAGGTACTTTCTGAAACTTATATATTATAACTATGAAATTTCATAATTATTGCATAGGTATAGTTGGTGTTGCATGCTATCAGTTCTTTTTCGTCCTTTTAAATTCATTATATATGTGATTTTTTATGTTTAAGGTACTAATTATTTTGTTTAGCGCAGGTGGTTTAATGGTGGAAAATATGGAGAAAGGAGGAAAGCAGTACGTATTGGCGGCATGGCTTGGCATCACCTTTTCTTTCTTCTTGTTTGTTGATTGTGCTACCAAGATTCCTGCAGACAGGTTACTTCTCATCTTAAAACATTTTTTTTCCCCTTAGTCTTGCATTACTTATATGTATTAATCTGCAGTCAGATAGGCATTAAAGATATAGAATAAAAACAAGGTCATAAGAATTGCGTAAGTTTGATCATTCCAGATTGCATGTAAGATTATAGATTCGAGGATAGGAAATATTCTTACTTAAGCGGATGTTTTTACAGATCAAAATTGTGAAAATTATGTTTCGTTAAAGTGGAATGTACATAAGTGCACATGAGCGGTTTTCGATGAATACTGGCACATATACCTCGTTTTGTCTGATACATACTTTTTCAAAACTAATCCTAGCTTAAATTTGATGTCCTCGTGACCGCATATTGTAAGAGATCTGATTGAAATCTTTTTTAGGTTTGTGTATGAAAACATCAAACAATAAGGAATAAGTCAAGTCAATAGTATGACATAATGTGATATACATTACGGATTAGTTTGGTTGGAGGTATTATTAAGGATAAGCTAAATTTATCAAGCATAGTCCTAAGTTTGGTTTGTGTGTTTGTTTATTCATAAGTTCGTGTACAACTTATAGGCCCGTACATCTAAATTTAATGTGCATGATAAATAAACCCACCAACCCCCTTGGGATAACTTATCCCACTTGATAAAATCATTTCTTTGGTATTGAAAAATATCATTTTTGCCCTTAAAAATGTTGCCTTGGTACTAAAATATCCAAGTGCAATCCACAAATTGGGTTCAATCCGACATATCCTAACTTAATTAAAATATTAAATTAGAGAATAAGAGATAACTCACAAAATAACATAGGCAAAATTACAAAATTCGTCTTGTAATTTTACCCCATTTGGTTTTTCGTCCTATAACTTGCATCATATCAATTCTAGTCCTATAAGTATTAAAAAATTGTCATTTTTCATCCTTTTTTCGCCAGAACCAGCAGAAGTCACCGGAAAAGCTGACGTGGCTCGTCAGGCGTGTGGCGGCTTGGAGTTTTTGCCATATTGAATTGCCTAGTAGGCATTTTTTTCTTTTTCTTGCTTAGTTGGCAACATACAAGTCTTTTTTTTTTTTTTTGTAATTTCAAATATATTATATAATTTATATATACACACATATATATACACATCTATTATATATATATATATATATTTATAGTACATATCGTCATTTTTCCTCCAAAACAAAAATTTGTTTTCCCAAAATACCCTTTACTATCCTTCATTATCCCCAAAACTTTTTCATTTTTTAATGTATACATATGTTATATATATATATACATCATATATATTTTATTATAATCACTCAATTCCATTTTCAACCCAAAAATCTAATAAAAAGCATTGATTTGACTTCTACATTAAAAAATATTTCCCCCAAAACATAAACAAACACATACATATATACACATATATTTATTTATAATCTATAATTATTTACTAATTAAAACATAAAAAAATTTAATCTACCATATTAACAATATTCTTTTAACTCGCTTAGTTGACACAACTTTGAATTTAAAAATATACACATATATATGCACATATATTTATATAAACATATATATTTATATATATTTTATAATTATTTACTAATTAAAAAACAAAAAGAAATTAATCTACCATATTAACAATATTCTTTTAACTCGCTTAGTTGGCACAACTTTGAATTTAAAAATATACACATATATACACATATATTCATATAAATATATTTATATATAATTTATAATTATTTACTAATTAAAAAAAAAAAAATTAATCTACCATGTTAATAATATTCTTTTAACTCGCTGAGTTGGCACAACTTTAAATTTAAAAATATATACATATATTTATATATAATTTATAATTATTTACTAAATAAAAAACAAAAATACATTGTTAAAATAATTTAATTTAAATTTAAATTTAAAAAAAAAAGAAAAAGGAAAAAAGAAAAGAGGCATGGCCATGGCCACCATTCGCCCCTCCCCCACCCCCCACAGCCCGCCCCCAGCCACCCACCATCCTAGCCGCCATCCCCCTTCCCCACCCCCCCACCCCCGAGCACCCACCATGGCCGCCGCCTGGCCAAATCTGGTCAGGCGGCCTCTGGCCATAGCTACCCAGCTGGCCAACGCCGAGGCATTCATGGCCAGATCCAGGCGACCGTCGAGCTCGCCTGGCTCGTGGCTATGGCAACCCGGTGGGATGGTGGGGGTGCGGGCGTTGGGGTGGGGGGGGATGGGGGGCATATATATAATGTATATATAAATACATATATTTAGATAAATGTGTATATTTAGATATATGTGTATATATAAATATATATCAATATATATTATATTTTTTTTGAATTAATCAAGCCACGTCAGCTGCCAACATGGCAAAAACTCCAAGCTGCCACACGCCCGACGAGCCACGTCAACTTTTCCGGCGACTTCCGCCAGTTCTGGCAAAACAAGGACGAAAAATGACAATTTTTTAATACTTATAGAACTAGAATTGATATTATGCAAGTTATAGAATGAAAAACCAAATGGGGTAAAGTTACAGGACGAATTTTGTTATTTTTCCGAATAACATATTATAATATACTTAAAATTAAATTATAATAAATTCTATATTACCATAATACTCATATATATAAAAAGTTTATATGCATAATACATATGAAGCAAGACCTGATATTAATTAAATTGTACTATTGATAAATACACCTATATATATACAACAATATATACATATGTATATGTTCATCCATAATTATATTAAAAAAATAAATATCAAACAATACAACAAGAAGTCATAAAAATTTTAAATTCATAAAAGAGAGTTATAAAAATTATTATAAAATGTGACATATATGTTAATGTATATATTGAGTATTTACTAAAATTAAACACATGGTTATAGAAATGAAATAGTATAGGTTTTTTCATTAATATTAAAATAACTATTGATAAGATATCAAATATAAAGATATATTGATATGAAAAAAATGGATAAAATTAACTTATCCACATCATTAGCATGAAAAAGAAATACTTAAATCATGACTCAAATTTTTTTCCAAATTACTTTTATTCATAAATGTAAAAATGAAAAATATTAGAAAACAATATAAATATTATCAAATATTTGCCTTATTTAAGAAAAATAATTTAATTCACAAAAAGAATGATTTCATAGAGGTGGAGAAAAAAGAAAGATAAATACTAGTTTGTTTTGAAGTAGTAAATTGTATATCCGGATAAGTATTAATATAAACTAAGATTTTTAGCTTAAGCAAGAGATGTTGACTAAATTGCATTAATGAATAGATTTATATATAGACCCGGTTATATGTGTGTGTGTGTGTGTGTATTTTTCCATAATTATTAAAAAAATTAAAATTTGAAAATGCAAATGACAAATATTAGAAGAAATTATTAGACAATATTTATAAAAAGAAGTACAAAAACTATATATTAAATTAAGGAGTTATAAAATTAATATAAAAATTATATATTAATATGTATATATATTGAAAACTTATCAAAATCAGATATGGAGTTACAAAAGATGAACTTATATAATCTTTTTACATTAATATTAAAATAAATATCAATAGAATTTTATTATTTGTAGATATATATATATATATATATGATGTAAAAAAAATGAATAAAATAAATAATATAAGAAGAAGATACAAAAATTATATATTAATATAGAGAGTTACAAAAATTAATATAGAAGGTTACATGTATATTATATATGAAAATATGTTGACGTATAGAAAAGAGAAAAATGAAAATATATTATAGGGAGTTACATATATTATATACGGAATATATTTATATGACAAATATGAACAAAACTAACTTATTTACATCATTGTCACATAAGAAATATATTTAAAATAGACTTGAACGTCATTTTACTTTATATATATTAGATTTTATTTTAATGATGAAAGAGGATATTGAAAATTAGATATTAATAATATTAATAATTTTATTTTAATTGTGTGTTTAAAAATTATTAGCACTTACATAATGAGGGTGTAGTTATAATGAGATAATTCATTTAACAATGATCAACATATACATTCAATGCATTTGGAACAAGCACTTTTATAATAATTTAACAAGAAAATACATGGTACAAATGAGTTTGAGGAAGGATAATGGTTTTGGGGATAAAGATAATGGAAGAAGAGGTGTTGGGATTTGTTACATATGATAGTAATTTTTGGTTACCAATAATAAGGGCAAATATGTAAAAGTAGAGCTTTATCAATTACCTTTATCCTTCAACCAAATTACTATTGTTTTAAATCCAGTAGGATTGATATCTTTTAGATCACCAAACCAAACAAATTGTAAACTATATCATAATCACTTAAATTGAGCATTACTATCATTAGGATAATAATAATGAGATTAACCCACAATCCAACCAAACCAACCTTACATTTATACAATGCGATCCATACTATATGATATTTTGACATATAATGCATATATTATTATTTTACCTCAAGGTCACAAAGTCAAAATCATAGTAGACCCCTCTTCAAACCCTCTTTTCCCTAACTATAAAGCATAAAATCTTGAAAATCAACTCAAGTGTGTCACACAAGCCAAACAACAATATTTAGAGAGCATTTGGGTGAGTTTATAAACTCTTTAAAACATCTTATAAGATATTTAGGAGCTTATAAGATATTAAAAAAAAAATTATAAGTTTTTTTTTTTTCAAAAAAAGAGCCCATAAAATTCCAAAATAAGATGTTGATCTTATAAGCTCTTTCAGAAAAAAGTAAGATGATTCTAACTTATTTTCAACATTTTAATATGCTTGTTTAATTTTAACCATTTTAATTACAAAATTGCCATTGCTAATATATTGTAAACTCAAAGGTCTTATTTTATCCAAAGTCTTCAATGACTAATTTCAAAATAAGATCTAGATATAAGCTCTAAAAACAACTTATAAGATGTAGGAGTTCATAAAATCTTTTAAATAGGTTTAGTAAAACACCCTCTGAAATTAATTCTAATGGGAGCTAGCTTGGTTCATCTACATATAAGCTTAAAAAGTCAATTATTCTAATGGAGAAACAAAATTAAACCCTTTTTTCATTTTCTATCATTTTCAGTATAATATTTCAAGAAATAGTTAATTAATGAATTAGCCATGGCCTCTCCACAAATCTTCAATTCAATCTCTTGACCAACATATATGCAGGTTGATTACACAGAGCAATCAAGGGTTACCTCCTCGACTCAAACTGAGAGTATTACATCACCGTGTAAGCCTGAAAAATGAAGTACATTTCCTGGAACAGTAGTTTCACACATATATAAAACTTCCTTCATTCTGTTTTAAGTATTGATCGAGAACCTCTTCATTCATTTTTTCCATGTAATTATGTACCTTATACTGTTATACACAGTTTGAGGACAGAAACAGAAAAAATGATTTAGACAAAATATTTTTGCAGGTGGAGTTGAATAATGGCATTGTTAAACTCACATTAACAAAGCCGACTGGCATGATCACAGGAGTAGCATACAAAGGAGTAGACAATGTCCTCGAATATCGGTTTAAAGAAACACAAAGAGGGTCAGTACAACTGCTTCTTTTTCAAACAAAGTTACCAACAGGCAGGCCATTCAGGCTAATATATGGCTCTCTTTTTTCACTATTACTTATTTATCTTTCTTGCTCATGCTGTAAGCTGATTCAACATATTGTTTTTTTGTCAAATTTGTAAATCTAGGTATTGGGATATCATGTGGAGTAGGCCAGAGGAAGGCACTAGTTTCTTTGACACGTAAGTCTTCCACAGTTCAAGAAACATCATGTCATTTTATTACATTGAAGTATTGAATGGAGAATTGTTCCAAATTTTTTCTTCTGTCTCTGTGTAGGCTCCAAAGTACAAGTTTCCAGGTCATTGCACAAACTAAAGACCAAATAGAAGTTTCATTCACCAAGACTTGGAATGTCTCCCGTGGTGAAAATGTTGTTCCTCTCAATATAGACAAGAGGTGGAGTTTATAAATTGCAAACTTATATATTTCTGTATATCATGCTTAACAGGAATTGTAATGAATTATACTAATTGTTTTGCAGCTTTATAATGCTTCATGGAGTTTCTGGTTTCTACTCATATGCAATATTTGAACACTTAGAAGGATGGCCTGATTTAAACATCTATGAAGCAAGAATTGCATTCAAGCTTCACCAGAGGATGTAAGATTTCAGTTCTATGCTCATATTTTAAGCGTTATTAATTATGTATCACAAGCACAACTCCGAAATTAGAACTAACCTTGTGTTTGGACCTTGGATTTTAATCTAGAAAATGTGGAGGAAAACTTTTTTAGTGTTTCAAATAATGTAACTTCGTGTCTTAATATTTGTACCTTCGCATTTCCTTCTTTTTGTCCTCACTGTTTTTCTTGATCCAAACATAGCATAAAAGTGAAGCATGAGAGGAACAGTTTTACTGGCCACCTCTACCTACAGTTTGTGATGCAGTTCACATGTAAAGCAAGATCTGTCACTAAAAATGACTTAGTTTCTGTTACGATTAGGTTCCGTTATATGGCTATATCGGACGACAAGCAGAGGATCATGCCAACAGACAATGACAGGACGGCAGGCCATACTCTTGATTACAAAGAAGCAGTTTTATTGACAGACCCCGGCAATCCCAAACTCAAAGGAGAGGTAGCCTGTAGGCGCTTTTCTACTTTGTTACGACAAGCCTGGTTTGATCATCGATTTTACTATGTTTTGGAACTATACTTTTATTTTAGAATTCTGTCACAATTATTTATTAGTTTTATAGCATATGTGAGAGAGATGCACAGATGAATACAAAATGTATAACCATGCTCAATGTATCAAAATATAATGCTAATATACACTAACTAGAATTTAACTTTGTGAAATGTAAATAATTAACCAGGTGGATGATAAGTATCAGTACTCATGTGACAACAAGGACAACCACATGCACGGCTGGATTAGCTCTCATCCGCCCGTAGGATTTTGGGTGATAACACCAAGTGATGAGTTTCGAGCCGGTGGTCCTGTGAAGCAAGATCTTACCTCTCATGCTGGCTCAACTTCCTTAGCTGTAAGCAGCTCTTCAACTCCATCTACCTTAAATTAAGGCAGTACGATAACCAAGAATGTTGTGAAAGATTGTCAATTAACATGTTTTGGAAACAAAAAAGTCATGAATATTCTGTCATAGACTCATAGACTAACTTAGAACTAATATCCTTTGTTACTTGCCCATGTGCAGATATTCTTTAGTGACCATTATGCTGGTCCACCTTTTGGAGTTAGATTACGGGATGGAGAGCGCTGGAGAAAGGTCTTTGGCCCTGTTTTTGTATATCTGAACTCGGACGCAGGCAATAAGCCAAGTACACTTTGGGAAGACGCAAAAGAGCAGGTCATTGTTACGAGATATCATATGCATATCATATCTTGAAACCCTTTGAAAGTCTTATTTCTTTTCTAAATTTTTCCCGAACTAACACCTACACCTACACCTATGGTTTCACTAGTCAGATGTCAAAAGAAACCAAGAAATGGCCATATGAGTTCCCATTATCAAAGGACTTCCCTCGTGCAAATCAACGTGGCATGCTTCATGGCCGGTTACTAGTCCGTGACAGGTACATCAACAGAGACCTTTTGCCAGCAAAATCAGCATATGTCGGACTGGCTCCGCCTGGAGATGTGGGATCTTGGCAAGATGATGCTAAGGTTATACTCGTTTCTTATAAAATCCATATTCATTTGTCCAATTAGTGCTTAAAAAGCATCTTATTTTACTTCAACCTGCTTACATCGTTCTCAGGGCTATCAATTTTGGACACAAACTGATGAAACCGGGCACTTCACGATAAGGGATGTTAGAGCAGACGCTTATAATCTGTATGCCTGGGTTCCAGGAGTAATCGGGGACTATAAACATGACAACTATGTTATCATCCGACCAGGTCCTTTTTACTTACTTAACAGATTGACATAAAACTCCTGGTTACTTCTATCTTAAAAACATTTTTCACTCAAAAATGCTTCCAGGAAATGAAATTCAAATAGGCAATCTTGTATATGATCCTCCGAGAAATGGTCCAACTCTATGGGAAATTGGGATCCCTGATCGTACTGCTTCTGAGTTCTATATACCTGATCCGGCCCCAGCGCTTATGAACAAGTTATATGTCAACCATACAGAAAGGTAAGCTCTTTCGGTATATATAAGCTGAATTAGATAATAATTTCTTTTTTCCTCCCCTGACATTCAATAATTTATCATCCCAGGTTTAGGCAATACGGGTTATGGGAAAGATACACAGATTTATATCCTACCAATGATCTGATTTACACTATAGGGGTCAGCGATTACAGAAAAGATTGGTTCTTCGCCCATGTTAATAGGTACGTACTGTTTAGTACAGTTGATCTTTTTTTAGTTCATATTAGTGATCTCGCTAACTGTGATTGTAACTATTTTGCTTTCCAGGAAAATAGACAAAAGTAACTATACACCTACCACATGGCAAATTGCATTTGATGTAAAAAATGTCACCAGGAGAGGACCCTATACACTCAGGCTTGCGCTAGCATCTGCCAGCTTGGCTGAAATATAAGTATTGAGATATATAAATATATATTGTTCAAACTTATCTTTCAATAATTATTCAATACAAGTATTTTTCGATATTGAGCTGAGATCTTATTGGCCCAGTATTTTATTGTTAGATATGGATCAACAAGCCATACAAGCAGCAGCCCCCTCATTTTACAACCGGCCGGATAGGCAGGGACAATGCTATTGCAAGACATGGGATTCATGGGATGTACTGGTTGTATAGTGTGAATGTATCAGGATTCCAGCTTGTGAATGGAAGAAATAGTATCTATCTCAAGCAAGCAAGAGGCTCGAGTCCTTTCACCGGAGTCATGTATGACTACATTCGGCTGGAGGGCCCACCCAGCTTGATGGACTGAATCATCAAAAGTGTATACATTTTTCCTTGGTGGCCTAGGGGACAAGGCTGAGATAGACTCAACTCTTTAGCTTCAAACCTCTCCAAAGGAGAAAGGCTGATAGATCTTATTCTTTCTTTTTCATTATGTAAATAACGTAACACAAATTATGCGTTTATTTCCAAGATTGTTTATTTTTATTCATGGATATGCTTAGTGCCGCAGGGGTGAATTCAACCCTGTATTTTGCGCTGAGTTTTTCACCCACCCTACGGTCCAGGCTACTTTGCCTAAAGCAACCCATTTTGTGCATGTTTTTGGAAGTTTGCAGAATTAAAATACAAAAGCTTAAATCTAAACATGCGTGCAGCGGAATAATAAGCAACAGAGCAAGATTATAGAAAGACTCTCAACCTATGTTTAATTTCTCCAAAACCCAATACAAAGGACCATCAAACCTTCACACATAAGTCTACAATCAAACTCCTGGGCTTTTCTATAGTCCTAATCACTTTATTTTTACTTATTGTCATGTAAATACTTTGCAATTGTTGATCTTCAAACAACTAAATCTCAATCGTATAATATCTTTTTTAAGAAGTATATAGTTCTATTCAAACAATTTGATATTTATTTTGTTCTATTTTAAATGCCTAATTTATCCTTTTTTTTTTCCAATTTAAGATATACCCTTTGTTTTAACAAAACAAACAAAAATCTTGAATTGTTTGGAATTTACATATTCTATGATATTAAATAATAAACATATCTAAAATATGTTACATATTTAATTGAATTTATTTGTTAATTAAGATAAAAATTAAAAAATAAAAATAAAATTTAAATATATCTTCCTGACAGTATAATTTTAATAATTTTAATTTATATCCTCAATAATGTTAAAACAAACATATTTAAAATAATTTAATAAATTTATTTGATAACTAAATATAAAATAAATAAATAAATAAAACAATAAAAATTTAAAGTTATCATTTTTCAATGACATAATTAAATAATTTTAAACACATACTAAATAAGATTAAACCAACAAACATATGTAAAATAATTTAACCCATTTTATATATTAACTAAAACTAAAATAAACAAAAAATTAAAAACAAAATAAAAAAAAAATCTTTTCTTCGTCCCCATAACAATCTTCTTCTTCTTCCCCATAACCGGCCCTCTCCCACCCACACTTCTTCTTCTCCATAACCGCCCCCCTTCCACCCACCCCACCCCACTGATCCACACACACACAGAGACCACCCGAGCCCGGCCGCCCACCTTCCCCGGCAGTAGTCGGGCTGACCATGGCCAACGGCCAGCAACTCGAACAGCTCGGCCATGGCAGATCCGGCTATCCGGCCATGGCCGCTGGATTTTGGTGGGTGGGATATATATTTATATAGATGTATGCATTATTTTGGGGGGAAAAGTGGGATATAGATTTATATATGTATATGTGTGTTTCTAATATACATGTATATATACATATAAATATTTTTAATATTTTTAATACATACTTGAAAAAGAATTGTTCTGTTATTTAATTTTTATGTTTCAATTGATTTTTTAAATTTTTTAATAAGGATTAATTTTTTCTATTAATTTTTAAAAACAGTTTGTAGTTGTAAGTTTTAGAATTACTATAATTTAGTTGATTAATGGGTGGGTACTAAAATATGAATAAAAGTATTACCATAAAATATGGGAGAGATTAAATAAAATTATATGTTGAATAAAAAATTAAATAAATAAGAAAAGGATATTTAAGATATATAATATGAAAAGGGGTAATTGTTTAAATTTTATTTAATTTTAATTGTAAAAAATTTGAAAAATACTTAGTACAATGCAAAGTGGTTATATGATAATAAATAAAATAAATGAAATAAGATGGTAGAAAATCCCCAAACTCCTACCATAAACTTGTGAGTTCATGACCAAATATAAGCATAAGCCTATGAAACCGCGTGCAAACAACATCCCCTATCTGCTAGGAACTAGCCAGTGAAAAGCTAAGGCGTCCCAAAACCTAAGCTAACTAGGTACCAAATATCTGAGCAGTTATTCGGCAAGCAGCTATAATGTCAAGTATCCCGCTGGTTTCCTGAATGAGTCAGACTTTTGATCATCCACCTACCTGCACATGTCTCAACTAACCGCCTACCAGTGCTCTTGTTAACCACAGCCCATTGCCAAGGCTTACCAACAGTCTTGCGCAACAGACTTAGCAGGCGAGCGAAATTTGTGTGCCAGCTATTCCAGCATGCAGTCTATCTTGATTCCACGCGCATACCCAGTGACTGTCCTATTGCCTGACTGTGTATTGCGCAAGCATGCATGCGGCGGAGGTCCGCGTGCATAGCATTCGACCACTAGTTGATGCTTGTGAATGATGTCCCAGCCAACCGCGCCAATGTTATGCAGTTGTCTACAAGATGGCACGCAGCGAGCAGCACTGCCTGCCTGCTCTGATGGCCTAGTTGGGTCATGAACCATGCTTCGTCCAATTGTTGTTGTCGCTCCATGCGAACACCCTTTTGTGCAGTGCCACGCTAAAGCCACCATGCCCATAGTTCCCGACATATTAAGGGGCAAGCAAACTTGTTAGGAATATAATAGGTGTGTGTATACTTGTGCATAAAAATTAGAAATTTAAGAATAAAATCTAGTTCAACATATAAAACATATGAAATGTTCTAGGTGTGCAAAGCATAAAAAATTAATACTTAAACTGCATTTGCATATAACAATACCAAATAAAATAAGAGAGTAAGAAATCATAGTTGAATGTGTTAAATGCAATAATAGAAATACTTGGGCCGAGACCTGTTGCTCCAACAATGTCTTTAAGGCTTTATTTGTCCCTTTATGGTGTCAAAGGTCACTGACAAACAACCTCCCAAGATACAACGACTCTTCCTGATCAAAGGCAGCACTCCAATTGACTAGAACGACGAATCAAATTGACTTGAAACTCTTTTATGAAATGGATAGTGATGTTGAAAGTGTTTAGTGTAGTGCTCAAACAAATGCTAGTATGCTTTTCTCTTTTCTTGTTATTAGTTGGGTTCTAGACACATCTATTTATAGTTGTGCAATGCAATTTTGTTGACGAGACATAATTCTTCATTAGAATCATAATTCTTTTTTTTAAGAACACAATTATAAGATAAAATCCCATAAATTCTCTTTTAATGAAGAGTCACATCTCCACTAAAGAGTTAGGAGCTCAAGTCATAGCTTTAGCTTTTGAATTAACTTTTCTATAGGGATGTATTCATCGGGGTATATTAAACTTTAATTATTTTATTTACACACCCGCATCCTTTTATCCAATGTGGATAGACTCATTCTACCCACTAAAATATCCTTAAATTATCTATTAATTTAAACTCAATTTTCTTATTCAATTAATTAATTTTGGCATATAAAATGCCAAAATTTTACAATCTCCCACATGAATAAGAAAATTATCTCATCAAACATGCATATGAATGAAAACACGCACTAAAGAGTTTCAGCTTGAGCAATATCGCATTAGGAGACGTAACTTTTGGCTTTGAACCTTCCCTAGGGAGGACTATCGGATGCACTCGCCAATCAGTGAATGTGATGTCTTGAACTGTGCAGATTTTCATGTACACCAAGATAATAGAACTTCACATAATACCACTCAACAGTAAATTTAAGTTCTCATTGTTGTGTTCATTTCGGCCTTGAACAGTTCTTGGGATTTATGAGTACACTTCGAGAATTCAGCCTTAAAAATTCTCATAGGATCGACCTAATCTCTACTCATATAGGTGACTTCTCATTAAGAGGTTCCTTCTGCACCCCCACTTGTAAGTTCAAAATACAAGAGTCATTAAAAGCAATGCTTAACCTCACACTTTTGCAGATGGCACTGTCCGCTCATCATAGGAATTGGAATAAGGCTTTGGCCACCTATAGTGCTTGCACGTTGAGCCACAACAACCTCCATTTTCCTTTGAACTTATTTCTTGGGATCTCCGATCACATAGGTAGGGTTTCCATTATTGTGTCTCAGTTATTTTATAGGCTTACGTCCCATTCCCCTCGACGATTTGTCAACTTGCTCTCTATTTAAGCCCTTGGTTAATGGATCCGCAATATTATCTTTTGACCTCACATAGTCAATATAATTCCATTAGAAAGCAGCTGTCTAACAGTATTGTGTCTACGACATATGTGTCTAGACTTACTATTATACATGCTACTTTGTGCCCTTCTAATTGCAGATTGACTATTGCAATGAATACAAATTGCTGGCATAGTTTTAGGTCAAATAGAAATGTCTTCCATGAAATGGCATAGCCATTTTGCTTCTTCATCTGCCTTGTTCAATGCTATGAACTCAAATTCTATAGTTGACCTTGCTATGCAGGTTTACTTTGAGGATTTCCATGAAATAGCCCCTCCTCCTAATGTAAACACATATTCACTTGTGGACTTGGTCTCATTGGAGTCTGATATCTAATTAGCGTCGTTGTATCCTTCAATTATGATTGGATATCTTGTATAATGCAATCCATAACTTAAAGTATATTTCAAATACCTTAAAGACTCTAATTAAAGTGATCTAATGCTTTTGATCGAGATTGTTGGTATGTCTACTCAACTTACAAACAACATTTTCTATATTGAGTCTCGTGCAATTCATGATATAATGAGGCTCCAAATTATGCGCGTATATTGCAATTGAGCCTTTGCTTCACCCTTATTTTTGGTAAGCTATTGATTCACATCTATGGGAGTTTTTAATGGGCTATTTTCTTAACTCAAGAATTCCTGTAACACTTTCTCTAGCGCTAGCCCATGAGATGTTTTAATAATTTTTATTCCAAGGATCACATCCACTACTCCCATATCTTTCATGTCAAAGTTTCTACTTAGCAAACTTTTCATCTCTTTGATTACGTCATTGCTACTTCCCATAATTAACATATCTACATATAGACACACAATGACACACATTTATCGCATTCATTGATCCTAAATCCATTTGTAAGCATGACTTGATCAAATTTTATGTGCCATCGTTTAGGTCTTTGTTTTAACCCATATAATGACTTCACTTGCACACCTTTTTCTCTTATCTTGAAATAACAAACCCTTCTGGTTGTTCTGTATAGATTTTCTCATCTAAATCACCATTTTGAAAAGCTGTTTTAACATCCATTTGATGAATCTCAAGATTATTGATAGCTGCAAATGCGATCAATAACCTAATGGATGTTGTCCTAGTAATTGGCGAATTAGTGTCAAAGTAGTTAAGACCTTATTTTTGTCTATATCCTTTGACTACTAATCTCGCCTTATATTTATCTATTGTACTATCTGCTTTCATCTTCCTCTTGCAAATCTATTTACACCTTAAGGGTTTGTTTCCAAGGGGAAAATCTACCAATTCCCACGTGTGGTTTTGCATGATAGACTAAATTTTGCTATTTACCATCTCTCTCCATAATGGAGCTTCTAGCATTATCATAACCTCAGTGAAAGTTCGTAGTTCACTTTCTAGCATGTAAGTCAAGAAATCGGGTCCAAATGACTTAGGTATTCTAGCCTTCTTGTTACGTCTAAGTTCATTATCCTCTTTGTACGATTCTTGAACTTCTCAAGGTCTTTTAATTGAGATTTGTCATTCTTCCTTCTTCCAAGGAAACACCTCTTCAAGGAAATTTGCATTCCTTGACTCGATAATAGTATTAACATAAATGTCATCTATATCATATTTATGTATAAGGAATCTATAGGCTACACTATGTTGTGCATACCTAATAAAGATTTCATCGACTATTTTAGGTCCTATCTTGGCCATTTTAGGAGGTAGGACTCTTACCTTAGCTAGATATCCCCCAACACTCATAGATATTGGTAGGAATGTGGATGTCCTTTCCAAGCTTCATAAGGTGTTGTTTCTAGTTTCTTATGAGGTAACTTATTAAGTATGTGGTTTATAGTTAACACGGCCTCTTCCTACATATTTTGAGGTGCTCCTGCATTTATTAACAAAGCGTTCATCATTTTTTTCAAAGTTCTATTTTTACACTTTGCGATGCTATTTGATTGAGGTGCATATGGAGTTGTCACTTCATAGATTATTCCATGTTCTATACAAAACTCTTCAAATGGGTAAACATATTCCCTTCCTCTATCACTTTGAAGATTTTTTATTTTCCTCCCAAGTTGATTCTTAAACTCACTTTTATATTGTTTAAATACTTCCAAAGCCTTATCTTTACTTGAAAGTAAATAAACATAGCAATACCTAGTGCAATCATCAATAAAAGTTATAAAATATTTCTTTCCACCTCTAGATTGATCCATTTTTAAATCACATATATCAGTGTGAATTAAATCTAATACTTCAGTGCTTCTCTCAATTGACTTAAAAGGATTTTTTTTTTTCATTTTTGCCTCAATGCAAATTTCACATCTTGATTTTAAGTCAAGATTTAATTTTGGTAATAAGCCAATGTTTACAAGTTTAGAGATTGACTTATAATTAACATGTCATAATCTATGATGCCATAAATTAGACAACTCAACTAAGTAGGAAGAGTTTATTTTATTATTAGAATCAAAACTGGTCCATTTTTTGGTTTGATGGTCATTACATTTATCTTAAAAAGACCGTTGCACAAATAACCTTTACCGATAGGTATTCCATTTTTAATAAATACAAACTTGTTGAACCCAAAGACCATTTTAAATCTATTCATACTAAACATTGGCCCTGACACTAAATTCCTTCTAATCTCCAGCACGTGAAGCATATTGTTGAGGGTCAACTTTTTTCTGGAGGTCATTTTCAATATTACTTTCCAACTCTGTGCACCTTGGAGCTTGAGGAATTTCCTATGAATAAATTTTCATCCTCAGCCTCCTTATAGGTTGTAAACATACTTCTATTGGCACACACATGTCGAGTGGCCCCCCTGTCCACCCACCATTGATTGGGATTTTCGGCTAAGTTTACCTCTGAAATAATTGCAGACAAATTCATGTCTCCTACCTCATCGAGTAGTTTGTCCACCTTAGTGATATTAGGATCATCTCCTTATGCCTATTGAATTTTTTTGGGCTTCTCGACTTGCTTCACCGTAACAAGTACAGAAGCAACTAAAGTGGTCCAAGCTCCACTATCGATGCCACCAGTATTGGGCTCAACATTCGCAACATTGGTTGCCTCAGTGATTGTATTCATTAACAGATAAACACCAAATATCACAAAAAATTAATCTAGAACCCACAACACAATATAGATATTTTAGAATTCTTGTAAAACAATATGTAGATTAAATTTATTTGGCAAGGATTTGACTAAACTAATCTTTGCAGACACTCACAAACTGAATCAAATATTTAATTGCCTTGAGCATATATTCTAATAGAATGCATACGAATGAAGTATTGCATAAACTATCTCTACTCACTAATCAATTGTATAACTTTGGCACTATATGCTCCAAACTCTTATATACATATGTGTGTGTGTGTGTGTGTGTGTGTGTAATACAATAGTAGTCAATAATGATATTTCAAGTTTAATATCACTTATTCCTACAAAATACAATTGTTTAATAGATTTTACTAAACATAAGAAGCTAAATGGATTTCTCTTAATAATTGCAGACCATGACAACATAGACTTATTAAAAGTAGAGTCCAGAAGATATGATTAGATGCCAGAGACCAGCATATGCTCGTATTTATGAAGGAATAAAATACTGGAATGCAATGCTCAATCTAATATAACTCGAAAGTAAACATTCAATTTAACTAAGCAATGGGCAAAGAATTTTTAGGCCAACAAATGCATGCTAAACTTCACCAAATAGAGGAGAGAGAATTAAACTACTAAATACTAAACCCAAAACAAACTAATAAAACTAGTTTTGGCAACATATTACATGCATAAATTAAAATGAAATAAACATATTAATAGTGTGAATAGCATGTAATCAAATCAACAGAGAATTGCACACAAGTATTTATGGATATAAAAATAAAGCCTTAAAATTGTTAGGAATATAATAGGTGTGTGTATACTTGTGCACAAAAATTAGAAATTTAAGAATCAAATTTAGTTTAATATATAAACATATGAAATGTTCTAGGTGTGCAAAGCATAAAAAATTAATACTTAAACTGCATTTGCATATAATAATACCAAATAAAATAAGAGAGTAAGAGATCCTACTTGAATGTGTTAAATGCAATAATAAAAATACTTGAGCCGAGGCCCGTTGCTCTAGTAGTGTCCTAAAGGCTTTATTTGTCTCTCTATGGTGCCGAAGGTCAATGAAAAATAGCCTGCGAAGATATAACGACTGTTCCCGATTAAAGGCAACACTCCAATTAACTAGAACAACGAACCAAATTGACATGAAACTCTTTTATGAAATGGATAGTGATGTTGAAATTGCTTAGTGTAGTGCTCAAACAAATGCTAGTATGCTTTTCTCTTCTCTTGTTATTAGTTCGGTTCTAGGTACTCCTATTTATAGTTGTGCAATGCAATTTTGTTGACGAGACATAATTGCTCATTACAATCATAATTTTTTCTTTTAAGGACACAATTATAAGATAAAATCTAGTAAATTACTCTTTCAATGAAGAGTCACAGCTCCACTAAGGAGCTCAAGTCATTGCTCTAGCTTTTGAGCTAACTTTTCTATAGGGCTGTGTTCATCGGGACACATTAAACTTTAATTATTTTATTTATACACCCGTATCTTTTATCCAATATGGATGGACTCATTCTACCAACTAAAATGTACTTAAATTATTTTTCAATTTAAACTCAATTTTTTAATTTAATTATTTAGTTTTGGCATATAAATATGCCAAAATTTCACAAAACTATCCCTACTTGAAAAGTCCAAGAGTAAAGGAAAAACAGTCACTTGTTTTTGAACCTACAAGTTCTCAAAATAAATAGCATCAATATGAATAAAAGCCTCATTATTGACTGATCTTACTGTTTTTTCGTACCACTCCAAGACGGAACCGGTTTGGACTTCAATAAAACTTGCCAAACTCTTTTTCTAGTCAATGTTTGGCCATAGCCATATTTAAGGATGTTTTTAAATTCGCAACCCTGCAACCTTTAACTTAGCTGCCTTAAATGGAATAGGCTAACTCCCTCTATTGAATTTTTAGCAAACGTCGCCATTACTACCCAATACCAAAGTAACATAGGTGCCTTTGGTATAAATTTGCCCTGAGCTTGTCGGAACATCAATCGACTTCTTTCTCCCTTTCTAGAAACATCCCATTCAACCCGCACAAAGTACATCAATCCATCCAAGTATGGAATCACTCCGATTGAAGCATTTAGAATGAAATTATTGCATATCACCATGTCAATATCGTCTGAAAGAACAACCGTCTACTTGCACCACCTTTGCCAAGCACTAACTCTCAATCAACCTTCATAATCTCCGATTTTTTATTCACAACCTTTATTTGACTAGGTTTTATTACGTTTCAAAACCAAACCATACAATCTAGTCAAAAGGAGTGAAGTTCAATCCCAAATATATAATCAAACTAAAGTCATAACATTAAATAAAATGAATTTTGAAACATTCATTATAATAAAGAAAAGGTCTCGAGAATTAGAAATTGAAATAACCAACACACTATTTTTGACTCGAAGTCAATTTATTTTGAAAAATAAATGCCAAACATGAAGATAACATTAATAACTATGGCAACAATTCTAATCTCATAAACCTTCAGCTATAATCCTCATTAAAAGCAGGACCCATATCCTCATCATTGCTAGTTTTTAAACTTTGGACTAGATACGAAATATCAACTTCTACTAACTAATACTACTATTAGGATTGATTGGTATCAAGGAAATGTATAACACTACAAAGAAAATTGTAGATTACAATGGATTTTTGTAACGAAAATGTTTCCATCGCAATTGCAATAGATTTTGTGACCAAAAAACCATTGCAAAAAATCTGTTGGAAAACCCATCGCCAAAGTAGCAAAGATTGAATAAATTAATTTCGGTGTTTGTGATGGAAAAATCCATCACAAAAAATTGAAAAATATATAAAAAATATGTTGCAATAGTTTTTTCAATTACAAAATGTAAAATATAATTTTAAAAATACTTTGCGACAAAATTGAAATCCATTGCAAAATGGCTAGAGGGGAAATAAATCCACAATTTTGAGACAAAATTTTTTTCATTGCAAAACTAAAAAAATTAAAAAATATTTTGCGACGAATTTTGAAATTTGTTACAAATCAAAGGGAAGGGGAAATAAACCCTAATCTCCCCCCCTCCCCCCACACTGTATTTTGAAGTCTCTCTCCCTTTCAAGGTAATTACCCCCCACCCTCCCCTCACTTTAATTTTTTTTTTTTTGCTTCTCTAGTTACCGCTGCCAACAGACCTGCTGGTGGTGGTGATGACTATGCCAGCTGAGCACGGCCAAAAGCAAGCCTGCTGCGTGTAGCCCCTAGGTGGCTGCACGGCTAGCACAAGTCGTGCAACCTACTGGTCGCGACTAGTAGGTGTTGGGTGCAACCAATAAGTTGTTGGCGCCGTGTGCCTAGTAAGTTGTTGACCCCACGTTGGTAGCAGTGGCACCGTTCAGATTTGGCCATAATTTTTTTTTATTTTATGTTTTTTAATGTTATATTTTCTTTAATGTTATGGTTTTAAATCATAATACTATATTTTTTTTAATGTTAAATAAATTTTTTTTATTTAATTTCAATTTCAAATTTTGGGAGATCGTTTTTGGATTATTTTTAGATAAGTAAGCTAATTTTTTTAATTATGATTTAATGACCTAAGTAGTAGCTTAAATTTGAATTAAATTTTGTATATATATATATATATATTAAATGTTGTTATATTATGTTAGATTTATATTTTTTTATGAATTACATACTCAATTAGAGTTTGGATTAAGTTAAAGTCTATAAGTTTAGTTTATGGAATTATGTTCTATAGATAAATATGTGCACATGTAAAAAACTTTTAGATCGATTATCACTTTGTAAATTATGATAATATTGCTTTGTTGTGATTGGAGACATATATTGAATTTTTTTATTTGATATACATAATTATATGCAACAATGTGACCAAATACTTAAAATATTGATTTGTGTTGAATTCTATAGTTTATCTAAAATAAAGTATTGATATTGTAACATTTGTTTAATGACATTGAACATCTTGACTATAGTGAATACATTTTTTTTGTGCATCGCATTTTTTGGAACATTTCAAGGTAAGTGTCGCATACCTTTTTTTTATTTGGCATATTCTATTAATGGATTACATTAGAACTTTTTAGAGTAGGTGGAATTCTAGTGGAGGATGGGATGCTAGGGGAAGGGGTGGAGACTTCTCATTTGTTGCTATTAGCTTTTAACTACTTGTGAGATGATGATAGATATAAGGGGGAGTGTTTATATGCCATTATGTGTTTATAAATATTATTAGTTGTTTTCAATTGAAGTGATGCTACTCATTTGTTGAGTCTTGTTTATTGGGCAATTTGAAGTCTTTTATTTAATGGATGTTTTTGATAGAATATTGTTAAGTTGTATTTTTGTCATTTAATTTGTATAATTTCTCCTTAAGATTAATAGTAAAAATGCTTAAATGTTGGATTTTAACTTTTATTTTATATTGTGAAGCGAATTGAAGATTCCAGCTAAATACAATTGAAAATCGAGTATTTGACATGTTTGGAGCAAAAATTGCATTCCCGAGGAGACGAGAAATGGAAGAAGGAAATAAATTGAGTACGAACATGTTTTGTTTCCCAAGATTTTATGCAAATTTAATTAGGAAGCATTCAACTGTTTTTGGTAGTTGTACATTTTTGGGATGTTTTAATTTATATTTCTTTAATTAGGAAAATTTAAGTTTTCCTACTTCGGTAGGACTCTTAATTAGTTTCTTAGTTGCATTAGGAGTAATAGGCTATTTATAGGGAACTAGGAATCTTTAATATGAGGCTTTTTTATATCTTTTCATTAAGTATATTTTATTTTTTTGCAATTTTCTTCTCTCCATGAGTTGCTAAACTTCTTTTCTAGCCTAAGGCACTATCGAAGTTTGGATTCTTCAGTATTTGTGATATCTAAATAATTGATTTGTATTTCTTATTTCTTAAGTATTTATTTATCTTCTATTTCATTATGAATATTCAGGTTTACTGAATTTATGGTCCAAATTTGATAGCTTAGAATATTTGTTCTGTCAATTAGAACGTTAAATCCATAATTGTTTAATTTTTCTAATGATTATGGCAAATAATATAGTTATGTGTGGGGATATGCATGATTTATTTTATGTGGACAAATTATCTAGTCTAAATGAACCCCGCTTATGTGTGTTTGTTGGCTAAGGCTGGGTCTCTCTAGTTTTTAATGTTGTTGATAAAATAAATCCTAGGAGCATTTCTTTATGTTTGTTTATTGGCAAGGTAAATAACTAACAAGCTTTTCTTAATTATTGAGATAGTAAGCACATAATGGTTGTTAGGGTGTTCGAATAACTATAACCCGTCTATTCAAGAAAAAGGAAATTTATCTTTGCATCAATGATCAAATCTATGAACCTTACCGAGATTTTACGTTAGGCTAGATTTCATTCTCATTGATTTCTTATTTGAGTTATTTTACTTTTAAAATTCTAGGTTTTTCGTAATAAAAATCCCCCCTCTTTTCTATTTTATTAATAAGCTTGAAAGAAATAAAATTTACTAGTATATGTGGAATATGACCTTACTCACCACTGATTACAAATCATATCTTTAGATTAGGAATTTATTTTTGTTGGATTTGACACCCATCAAATTTTGGCACCGTTGCTGGGGGTTGGTGTCAAATAATTTATTTCTTTTAATGCCCCGATCTTGTCGTACATGTGAACTTCAATACGATCCTGAGATTGAGAAGACTACTCGTAGATTATGGAAAGAGACTAGAGTGCAAAAAGAAAACAAATCGTCACATTCGGATCTCGATCTGGATATATCTAGCTTAGTCAGTTCTAGCGACTTAAAACAAGAGGAAATAATGGCTCATGAAAGAATTTTAAAGGAGTTCGATGAACTGGATTTGACTCAAGAACCTCTTTGTATTGAGTATCTAGAGGGAGATACACCTTTTGAGTTAAAATCTGGGTTAATCTATCTACTATCCATTTTCCATGGTTTGGATAATGAAGATCCCCATAAGCATTTAATAGCACTTCATGTAGTGTGCTCGACTATGAAATCCCAAACAGTGTCCGAAGAGCAAGTCAAGTTGCGAGTTTTTCCATTTTCCTTAGTAGATAAAGCTAAGGATTGGTTGTTTTATCTACCCCATTGCTCTATTATTATATGGACAAAAATGGCAGCATTATTTCTTGAGAAGTTTTTCTCTGCTTCATGCGTTGCTAGTATTAGAAAAGAGATAAGCAGGATAAGGTAGAGAGATACAGAGAGCTTTCACGAATGTTGGGAAAGGTTTAAACAACTTTGCCCAAGCTGCCCACAACATGGTATTACAAGTCAAGAAGCCATAGTGAACAAAACTCCGAGCACATCCAGATAATTAATTTCTATGATGGTTGCCAACTCCCAACAATTTGAATACTTTTGGAACCTTCCTGGAAGGATCAATGAGGTAAGTAATTTGTCTATTGAGCATCAAAATTTCACTTTAACTTCTCTTGTTCAGCACTTGTTTATAGGAAATATGCGATAAATCAAGGCTTGTGGGATCTGCACTAATGTTGGTCATTCTATGGATATGTATCCTATGCTCGAAGAGAATTCTTGCGAACAAATCAATGCAGTAGGAGGATTCCCTGGACCACTGCAAAGAAAGTACGGTCCCTGCTCAAACACCTATAACCCAAAATAGAGGGATCATTTGAATTTCAGTTATGGATGGAGATTACAAAACTACTAATACTTCCAACAAAAACCACCCCCTCCATGGCAACCATTTTCTTCAAATATAGGTATGCCTCTCGAAGAGATTGTGAAATCGCTTGTAACTAACACTCAGCAATTTTAATAGGAAACACTAGTAAACATTCAAAACTTAGAGAGCCAAATAAGTCAGCTGGCCACCTCAATAATTAAGATGGAATCCCAAGGAAAGTTTCCCTCTCAGACAGTTGTTAATCCCAAGCAAAATGTTAGCATGATTACTTTGAGGAATGGTAAGGAGCTGAAGGAACCCAGCAAGAAGACACAAGAAAACACCATTGTGGAAGAAATGGAGAGAGAGATTGCAATACCCATAATTTGGCTGAATATTCACAAGAACGCAATGATAAGGTGACAAGTTTATTAGTTTGTACACCTTCCCTTTCCTGAAAGGTTCTCTAAATCCAAAAGGCATGAAAAGGAAAAAGAGATTTTTGAAACTTTTCGCAAAGTCAAGGTAAATATCCCACTACTTAATGTAGTCAAACAAATACCTCGATATGCTAAATTTCTCAAGGAATTGTGTATAAGTAAAAAAAAAATTAAAGGGTAATGAAAGAATAAGTGTGGGGGTAAATGTCCTAACAGTGATACAAAGGAAATTGCATTACAAATGCAAGGACCCAGGTATGTTTACTATCCCTTGCATAATTGGCAATGTTGGAATTGAAAATGTCATGTGCGATCTTGGTGCTTCAATTAATGTCATGCCTGGTCCTTTGAAAGAAACAAGAGTAGTTATTCAACTTGCTGATAGGCGTTTTGTGTATCCCGAGGGAGTCCTAAAGGATGTGTTAGTATAGGTTAATGAGTTATTTTTTTCTATTGATTTTTTTGTACTTAACATGTCTGAAGATAACCCTCTTAATTCATCGCAAATATTGTTGGGAAGACCTTTCCTTAGAACCTGTACGATGAAAATTAATGTTTATAATAGTACACTCACTATGGAATTTGATGGTGATGCGAGTAAATTCAATATCTATGGTACCATGAAATACCCTAGTGATGAGTCTTGTGTTTTTATTGTGGATATTTTTTATACTTTGACTTATAAAACCTTTGATTTAAATGATGATGATAATTTTATGACATGAGGAATAGCTACGTCTAGTGAAAGACGCTAAAGAGATGCTCTTTTTAGGAAGCAAGCCAAACTTTCAATTTGTTGTTCATTTTTCTTAAAAAAAAAAGAAGCTATTTTTTTAGTGTATTTAATTAACTTTATTTTTTTAAACGCAGGAGATGTCTTAAATTAGCTTGTGGGCATAGTTACTTCAAATAGAAAAGCTCTTCAATCTACCCATGCCCATGCTTTGTTCAAGGACCTCTTTTGGCACACTTGACTTATTTGACAGAAAAGCTATTCAATCTACCCGTGCCCACGCCTTGTTTAATGACATCTTCTGGCACGTTTGAATTGTTTGATAGAAGAGCTCTCCAATCTACCTATGCCCACGCCTTGTTCAAGAACCTCTTTTGGCACATTTGAATTATTTGATAGAAGGGCCTCGTCTCCTCAAGGGAGTCCCTCTTCCATAATTCTTATGCATTTGTATTCTTATTTTGAAGCATTGAGGCCAATGTTTAGTTTAAGTGTGGAATGGGGCGTGACGGGAATTTGGATTCATTTTGCTTCAAACATCCATGAAATGACTCTTTATTCTTCTTATTTATTTCCAAGTATGCTTTAGTTCTTGATTTGTTAATTTTTTCTTGTTGACCTTTTGTCTCTTTTAGATGCTCGTCCCTAAGGTAGCACTTAAATAATTGGATTGAATTATGACACATATTAAGAATGGCATGAGTAGTTGAGTTCTTGTTTATTGCACTTTGACTTGTTACCTTGTTGGTTGATTTTGATGAAAAATGTATGAGGGAATTAATGCATATCACCCGTAATAATTGTCTTTCATAGCGGGTTAACTTTTAAGAACTTGCCTTGATGAGAATATTTGGATTGAATGGTTGAGTTGAATGTACTAAGACAATGAAGGTGACTAGGTTTGACCATTTAACCCCTCTCCAAAAAACAAGAAAGAAAGAAATTGCTTGATTACTCCGCTAATCACTAAAATAAAGTGATTATGAGTAGGGATAATAATCATCTAGGTTTGTGATTGGTTGAGTAACCGGGTGTATTCATCACCAATGTTTGTATTTGCATAAAAAGGTCGAATGACATGCTAAACAAATTGTGGCTAGCTAAGTAACTGGGTGCATTCATCACCAATGTTTGTATTCATGTAAAAAGGTTGGTCCACGTGCTGAGTTTATTGCCCAAAAAAAAGGAGATCGAATAAGGTTTTTCCTTTCATCCTTTGTGTTTTCATACATTTGGCTTGCTATTTTTTCCTGAATAAGTGATATCGTTGCATGTTTTTGATAGTTGACCTTTTGCATTTCAAGTTCGACGATATTGCCAGGTTATTTGTGTGATTTATAAGGGTTCTTTCTATGAAGTGTATTTTTCTACTTATATCTTGATTCAACCCCCCAAAATCTGATAATTTGAACTATATTGGGGACAAGATGAGAAATAAGTAGAGGGAATTGTGAGAAAGGTTGATAAGTTGGGGGTATTGCATGCACTACAACAAATTGCACTCCTTGTAACAAATTTTGGTAACGAAGGAAAATTTGTTACAAAATCATGATTTTCGTAATGAGACTGAAATTTTGTTACTAAAGTACTTATCTTAGGTATCGAAGAAAAATGTTTGTTACCTTTCATGAATATTTGTTACCCAAATTTTTTATTCTTTTATAACTAAAGAAAAATTCGTTATGAAAACTGAAGTATTGTTACAAATAAAATTTCCCACCTTTTAGGAAGATATATTTGTAACAAAAGTTTCTACTTTTTGTTACGTTGACAAATTTGTTATAATAAGTTTTATAGTAACAAATAAATATTTTATTTATTAATATCACATCACAATTAAAAATTTCCTCCAAAAATTGGCACCTCCCTATATGCCCATGTCATCCTTCACTATAGTTCAAAAAATTAAATATCTTAAAAAGTAAAAGACAAAATTATTCTTTATTTGGATCTACTTAGATCTACATATCAAACTATTAACCGCTTTAACAAATTTTATAATTAAATGAAGTACAAATATTAAGAAAACCCAAATCCCCCCTCCCTCTCAAACCACCCACATCTAGCCCAACGGAAAGCTCAATTGCCACATTGGCGGGGTGCTGGGTTCATTTTATATATGTACGTATATGTGTATAATATGTATATGTGCATATATAGTTTATTTTTATATGTTTTCTATTTTTATATATTTATTTTTTATTTTTATACTTATATTTCATATTATTTATTTTTTCATGTTTTTATTTAATTTAATTTTTTTATGTGTAAATATCTAATTGTCTAGAAATTTTTAACTGCAAATATACCAAAACTCTTCAAAATAAATTTTTAGCTATTCTCCAAAATATAAACAAACATTCATTTGGATTCTCCAACATAACTATCACATTCCCCAACTCTACTCCCAAAACTCATTCTCCCAAATACATAATACAAAACACATAAAACATAACCAAACACTACGTTAGCAAAAAGAAAGAAAAGTAAGGGCTCCATTGAAATGGTAACAATTTTATTTGATACTTGTTCTACATAATGAAGTAATATAATTCCCTCCAAAAATGAATTCCCCCAATTTTTATTTCCTCCTAATTTTAACTTCTCCTATTTATAAATAGTTTATCCAAAGTTCATTTCCTTTATATTATATTATAAGATGATTAGGATGTATAAATTTTAGGGGGTTAAGAATTTGATCGTTTCCCTATTATAATTCATTATAATATTTTTCTCAAATTAAAAAAATTTAGAAAAATTATTCATGAATTTAAAAAAAAATTGATTTTAGAAAATAAATGTTTTTGTATTTTATTGTAATTTGTATAGATGTAAAAATTGAAGAAATATATTTATCCAAAAATTATAATTTATTAAATTTAAAATAATAATGCATTAAGCATTTATATTAGAAAAACCTACATGATTATTGGCATTGCTTAATTCTTTCTATCAGTGTAACCATCCAATTAAATAGAAGGGAAAAATTACACTTTTGGTCCAATTGGATAGGGGGATTTGCATTTTTGGTACCTAAGTAATCTAGGTCGACACTTATAGGACAAAAAAATTATTTTTCTTAGCACATTTGGGACACCGTCTAACTTTCTGTTAGTTTTTGGACGGAAAGTGGTGAGTGAAATCCACATGCAAGACCCTTTTATTTGCATAAATTGCATAAAAGTCCCTAAAATTTGGCTTATTCATAAATTAATCTAAATAAATTAAAATGTTCCCCCAGTATTTCTCTCCATCTAACACGTTTGAAGAACTATGAGCATTCGTTAACAAATTTACATATGTCATTCCAAAATTTATGTAAAAATTTAAAAATGACCTTCGAAAGCTGTTTTAATTATTTTTTAGATAAAAGTACCCTTAAACATATTTATAATATCTTTTATACCATGGGGGGGGTGTAATTTTACATTGTCTACTCAAAATAAATTTAAATATAATTTATTATTAGTAAAATATCTTAAACCTTTTGTAATCTTTAAATTCGAGTTGAAATAGAAAATAAAAAATTAAAATCATTAGCATATCTAAAGTAATTTAATCTGATTTAGTTAAATTTATTTATTAATTAAATAAATAAGTAAAAAAATTGAAAAGAAAAAGTAAGAAATTAATTCCATCTCTTAATTAATATAATTTTATAATTTAAAATTGAATACTCAATAATATTAAAATTATAAATATAATCTAAAATAATTTAATTAGATTGAGTTGAATTTATTTATCAGTTAAAAATTAGAAAACTAAAAATTAAAAATAAAAATAAAAAATCCATTATTCTAGATAATATAATTTCATAATTGAGAATTACATATTCTATAGTATTAAAATATATAGTTAAATATAATTATATCTATCTATTAATTAAAATAAATAATCTAAAAATAAAATGAAATATACAACAGTATATTTAATAATTTACATTATATTTGAGATTAGAAGTTTGAACCCTAAGAGACCCTTGATGTGTTTATATATAACTAAAAAAAGATTAAATTCATGTATTAATCAAAATAAATAATTCAAATAAAAATAAAATCTAAAATTTTATCCTAACAATATAATTTTAACAATTTTAAATAAATAAATATTTTTTATTATTTGAAATAAGATAATATAATGATTTTAAATAAATAACATAAGTAAAAAAAAATCAATTCAAACTAATTTGATTAAAATTTATTAATTTCTCAAAGGCCCTTAAAGTTTGATCCACTTACAAAAAACAACCACAAATACTTAAAAATATAAAATATTCATTAACATTCATCAAAAAATATTCCAAAAAATAAAAAAGCTAAAAATGTAAAGTACATAAAACCTCATAAGGTTTGATTGTTCTTGTTATTTTTTAGACAAAAATGCCTTGGACCTATTTGTAATATTTCCCATATCATGGAATATAATTTTAACATTGTTTGAATCACTCAGAAAGATATAAATATATTTTATTATGAATAAAATTTCTTAAATATTGAATAATCTTTAAATTCGAGTTGAATTAAAAAAATAAAATTTAATTCATAAACATATCTAAAGTATTTAAATCAATTTCAATTAAACATTTTTATTAATTAAATAATAAAATAAGTAAAAAATTAGAAAAATTAAAATTAAAATTAAATCCATCTCTTAAATAATTTTAAATTACCTACTTAATACTATCAAAATAATAAATGTATGTAAAATAATTTAGTTAGATTAAATTGAATTTATTTATTAATTAAATAACAAAATAAGTAAAATTAAGTTTATTTATTAACTAAAATAATATTGATAAATAAAATTAAGTTTATTTATTAATTAAAAAAACAATTAAATGATAAAAATAAAATCTTAAACTATTATACTAACAATATAATATAATTTCAAATAAGTATTTTTATAATTATAATCATTTTCATATAAATTTAAATCATTTTGAACAATGTAAATTAATGATTTATATTAAATGAAATAAATAAAAAAGCAACTATTTTTAATAACATTAAATTAGTACTTAATAATATGTAGACATACAAATCATATTCAAAAAAATTTGATTAAATTTACAAATTAGTTAAAAAAAATGAATAAGTAAAAAAATTAAAAAAACCAAAAAAGAAAAAAGAAAAGAAAAGAAAACTTATCTTCCCGCTGCCCCCAGCCAGAAGATCCTCCCCCAACCCCTGCCAGCCCATGGGTGGGTGGGTCGTGGCCAGATTTGGAACCTAACCGCGGTACGCCCCTAGCCCTGCGGCCGTAGGTTGTGGCCGGCCGCCGACCGACTGCCGAATTTGAATTTTTGTGGATGTGGGGGGAGGGGCTAGGGTGTTATATATATGTATATATATATATATATAATATACATGTGTATATATACAAATATATGTAAATATATTATATTTTGAATATTTTTTTATAAAGAGTTTGTGTAATTTATTTTTTCAGTTTTTTTATTTTTGTAATTTTTTTGATGTATGTTATTGAATATTTTATATCTTTAAGTATTTGTGGATTTTTTGTAAGGGATCAAACTTTAAGGGCCTATGAGTAATTAATTTTTTTTTATTTTAACAGTCTCCGTCAATATTTAACGGAAATTGAGGGTGGAGGACTAAAAGTGCTAAAAAATTAATAAATTTGGACTAAATGTGTTGAGTGGCAAAAGTTTGGTACCAATAGTGTACACACAATTAAACTGTGGGACCAGAGGTATAATTTTTCCTATATATTTTTCTCCTTCCTCTGCGCCCCCTAACCCAACTAGCCCCTGGCCTCCGTACCCCCAGGCCAGGCCATGGCCAGCCAGTGACTAGCGGCCGATCGACCATGGCTGGCCGTTGGCTAAGTCAGCCATGGCAAGCTGCAAGACGCGGCCAGATTTGGCGTTGGTTACTGGCTGTTTTTCCATAGCCAGCCATAGCAGCGACCAGATATGGCCAGTGGTGTGGGTTGGAGGAGAGGGATGGGTTATATATATTTGTATTATATTTATTTTATATATATTTATATTGATATATAAAAGTTTTAATTTTTTATGAGGATTTTGTGTTATATATTTTAAAATTTTTATTATTATTTTTTAAATTTTTTTTAATAAAGGTTGATTAGGCATTCCAAAATTTCTGGGATTTTTATAAATAAATCAAATTTTTGGGGCTGTTGGGTAATTGATTTTTTTTCATTTAATGATTTTGCCCAAACACTAACAGAGGTTGAGACGCTGTCCCAAATGTGTTAAAAATTTTAGAATTTTGGTCCTATAAGTGTCAATCTAGGTACCGAAAGTGCAAACCCCCTATCCAATATTACAAATTTTTGAAAATTCATGTATACTAAAAATAGTTACGATACCAATTTTTGAATGTACCAAATTTACCCTTTTCACTTATTGCATATATTCAATTAAATCATATTGTAATCATAATATGGTGTTCAAACAGCCACTCATAACTAATTTTTGTGAAATTGATCAACTTGTATGACATTAATATAGTTGGAAATTTTGAAATACTCATGACATTGTAATATAAACTTGTAATATAGTTATAAGTTTAATAAAAATTACTTTTTATCCCCATATATTTAATTAAATTATTAAATACTTTACGTTTCATCTTCATTTAAGTATTGTAATCTATACTATTATAAAAAAGAAAGGCTTTTTACACTCATAAATGGAAGTTATTCCAACATTTTGATTACTTTTCAACCTTTACCCTTTAAAAGGCATTCAAATAATAAAAAGATTTGGTGTAATTATCAAATATTGTTAAGGCTAGAAATGACAATAAATTTAAATTGGGTAGTTCTCGTAACAATTTTTGAATATCCAAATTTTCCCTCAAGATTGTAATATTAAGATTCAACAAAATTTAGTTATATTTGTAATTGAATTGGAAAGGTGGAGAAATCATATTCAAAATTTTCAACGTTAAGGGTGGATTCTTCACTTTTTCATGTGAAAGACATTTCAATACTATGTTCTTTAAAATACAAATATCTATTATTCAAGTTTTGTTTTTATTTAATAGATCGAAGGATTTAAATAATATTAATTTTTTAATCTAAATAATTTCTCAATTTAAATAATTCTAATTTATTTAATTTCTAAGTTTAGATAATTCTCATTTATTTGTCATTCGAACTACTATATGTTCTATATTGCTTTTTTTTTTTTTTTTTTGAATTTTTTGCTCTCAATTTCATAAAATTCTGTTAGATTGAAAATCAATATTTTATGTTATTATTTAGTGTTGTTGTAGCGCCCTATCCAGGAGGTGCCCGTTCGGGCTGAGGTGCTACTCAAATCTTTTCCATAATAACTTTAATCCAAAACGCACCTCCAAAATTCAATTTCAATTCATAAGACTACATAGCATCCCAAAATTTTACAATTCAAGTGGTAGTAGCTTAGCACTGACTCAAAAGATCATTTTAGAGTGCGCAATACATACAACCAACAATAACAACAAAATTCAACTCCACGAGACACTACAAGAAGTGCAACATTTTCCTATTCTAAGGTATCATAAATAACGGCATATTTTAACCTAAAATAACACTGCACGCCAACATTATATCCAAGCTAAATGTCTTCCAACTGATTTTAGTCCTGTCCACGGTCTCAAAGCCCGTAATCATTATTATGTGATATCCAAACACCTATTATAACAATTCTTCTATGCAAGCATCAGTCATCATTCTTCACTATTCATACCTGTCCAAAATATTTAAGAAATACATAGGAGGGTAAGTCTTAAGGACTCAGTGAGGGAAAAGAAAATAATGAGAGTTAAGGGAAAGCTGTCAAGATGCAATAATTAATAAACAAATTCGGTAACCAGCACGACTTTTCAGATCGAATCAACAATGTGATGTAGTACACATGATAACAATTTTAATAGACTGTTGGTCATTCCATCCTTATTACTCCTGAATCAATTTAAAATTGATAGTACTAGGCATCGGTACAGTATAAACAAGATTTTCTTATCGCTCCATTGCTCGAGCACTCAGCTCGGTGGGTAATAATTGATTTATATGGCATGGTCGACCACATGACGGATCCCGTCACTCACAATTTGCCACCTCCAGTTACCTATAAGTTAGAATCGTAGGTGGGAACTAGCCATAAGACCTGTATCCCTTGGTTCGTTTTGGCCGGCCATCTTTCGGACCTAGCCCTTGGGCCCAAACCCTTTGTGGTGTCCCTCCGGGTGGAAATTGCCCATGACGTCCCATGAGTTAAAATAATAAATGCCAACAGATAAGAATTTAACCTTTAGACAATAACATGAATATAAAAAGATACAATTTGAACATCCAATATACTAGCCAACAAAGCCGTTGTGGAATAATAATCCAATTATTTCGCTGGAAATGGCACTCGGCTGATACAACCAATAATCAAGTATGCCATCAAGGCCAAATAACTGATATATAGAATGAATTTAAATATGTTGACAAGATTTCCTGAACAATCAACACGGTTATAAGAAGTGAACAAGTAATAGAGGGTTAGCCGAAAAAGTTGTAAGGTATAAGGGACAGAATCGAATAATATACTAAAAATTTTGGACACCAGAACATAAACAAGCATTAACCCTCACAAGGGTGTACACATTAGAAACAACTAAGAATCAAAATTTCAAATAATATATGGATTTTCAACAAGTACGATATAGAAATGGAAACCCTCATAGGGGTTTATCCACAAGAACAAATAGAATAATCGAAGCTAAAATGGCAGACACTTACCTTAGTAGCTTCAGAAAAAGACAGTCACAATCAACAGTCTATTGATTAGCAAGACCCACTTCTTTGCCACCTATTCAAAAGAGTATATTCGTAGTCAAAATTTCCATTCAACCCTATTAATCACAATTATATTATTGAAAGTCTAGAATCACTAATTACTCGATTATTACAGTAATAATTTTTTTGTAAAGCTTACACGGTACTATCGGCCCAAAATAGGTAATACAGTCTTTATTGCCAAAATAATCCTAGTTTTCACATCAATTCTAATAACGGAATATAAACTAGTCCTCAATTATATGTTTAGCATTATATCAGTATCCCAAATCAAGATAAATTTCCACTTAAATCTAAAATTTCTAAATTTAGGATTTTCTTATTCATTAAACGTACTTAACCAATCACTTAACATATAACAACATAGATCTGGGTCCACTATATATCTATACAGTCCATGCATGGAAATAAATATATCAATTATATATTATTCTCTCATTCTTGGCAAAATATAAAGTTGGTGGAAATAATGGTACAACATGTGTGTGTGTGTGTATATATAAGTAATATCTCCGAACCAACTCCTTTACCCAAGATCCAATTATAGAAGCCTCAAAATCATAAATCGAACACACTGCCATGATCATCGCAACGAGCTCAAGAGACTGTCACTTTGCTGCCGTCGCCGCCGGAGATGACCTACTACACCACTACTCGGTGCTTTTTAGCTCAAATAACCAAATGCCCCGATCAATTTTTCCATTCGCCGCCGGATTCCCCTTCAATTTCAGACTGGAAGCTCCACACTACTGTCACCTTCTCGCCCAAAATTTGTCATCGCCATCACCGTCACTTGAAAATTCAATCAAAGGCCATCATTATTGTCCCTGAGCTGAAATCTTTCAAACCCACTAGCTGCATATGGGTTTCTGTTACTGGACAGTAGAGACCTACCAAGATCCACTTTGGTCCAATGATTTTTCATGTTTTCTTGGTGATTCTGCTGGAGAGGGATGTGGCTGACGGTGGTTTCGGGTTCTGGGTAAGGTGGGGAGAAGGTTGATAGGTTTGGTTCCAGTTTTAGGGTGATGGCCGGAACTCACTGGAGATAGCGATGCTCGCGGTGGAAGAGGAGAAAGGAAGAAGAAAAATGGAGAATAAAAGAAAATTTGTCACTTTTATAAAATCCAGTCTTTCTTATTTAAAATTTGACCCCCCCAAGTTTTGTTTTTATTTTGATTAAGTCTAATCCAAATTTTTTCTTTTAATTCTAACCCCTAGACTTATTAGTGCTTAAAATTGACCCCTTTGACCAAGATTTATTCCATGCAAACCCCTAAATTTCAAGAGTGGCTCACTTAAATCCTTTCTATTTGCAATTAAGTCCTTTTTATTTATTTTGCAAGCCCTAAAATTCGATCGACCACTATCTTGATTTCTAAATTCTAATTTTTCCAAAATACCATATTTTAGGGGTGTTACAATCCTCCTCCCTTACAAGAATCTGGTCCCCAGATTCTTGTATAGGTACTGTTCTGACTGATAGAAAATAAGAATATTCGGTCAGTCGATCTACATTATCTCTTCATTACTTTCTGCCAAGATTACTTTTTCAAGTCCCAATACATCTTTATGCCTCCCGGATGCATCGTACAACTTAACTTGAGTACTTTACCAATACTCTCTCTTTCTGTTCTGATAGAGTACAGGCTCTTACTTTAAGGACTATAAAATCATTAGAATAACAATTAATTAATCAACATCATCAGTTCACACTCATTCTATACCCAAATGGTCTTCTATTTCACCTTAATTGAAAGAAGACACGCCATTATTTAAAAGATCATAAACCTATTATAGCAGCAAAACATAAACAACACCATGAGTTCATACTTACATGATATTTACATCAAAAGTAGTCAAGTTCAAACTTAACATGCTAGTCTTCATAACAAGTCCTACATTCCCAAACAACTAATTACAAGTTCACAAAAACCAAACATACTAGATATACTCATAAACTACATGTCGATTGCTCCCTAGATGTTACTTTGAAATATAAAATCACGATTATGCAAGATCAGACTCCCTTATGATATTCAAGAAGTTAATTAGAACCTTCTACCACTTATTTTCCTTTATCCTTTCGCGCACCTGAGTTTGACCATTTGCTGTTAGGGCAATCTTTAATGAGATGTTGATTGCTGCCACACATCATGCACTTTCTTAACCTTTTCCAACAGTTAGCTTCCTCGTGATTCGGACTGCTACAAAATCCACAACTCTATTTTAATGTCCTAGATTGGACCTTCCGCCATTTCCTACCTGAACCACTTTTTTTGCCAATAGCAACTCTAGATTCACTAACTTTTTCTATCTTGCCTCTTCTCTCATTTGTATACATCTCAAGAGGTTCTTGTTCCACCTAAGGCCCTCTTTAAGGCTCCCTCAAAGTTAGACTGCTCGTAAGGTGTGAGAGCCTATCTTATCTTAGATCTTAATCCTTTAACAAAATTCTGAGTCCTATACTCCTCATTTCCTAATATCTGTGGGACATATTGAATCAACCTACCGAACCTTGCTTCATATTGCCATACCGTCATATTCGCTTAGCTAAGACCTTCAAATTCTTATTTTCGAGCATCTCTTACTTCTTGTGGTAAATACCTATCCATAAATTCCCACATGAAGTTGTCCCAGGTACGAGGTACATTCCTATGTTCCCATCGTTGGCTTACTAAGGTCCACCATTGAAACTACAGCTCCTTCTAATATATAGATGGCAAATATAAATCTGAGGTCATCAAGGTAATCTAACATCTGGAAAATATCATCAATCTCCCTGATCCAAACTTCTGCCTTATGGTGATCTAATTCACCTAAAAATATTGGAGGCTGAAACTTAAGAAGACGTGTTATAGTTCCGAATTTTTGAGGTTCCTTGCTTCTCTCAGGGCTATCAATCTGGCCTCATTGCTGGTGCAATTGTAGGAATTGCTGCCAAGTTGCATTCATCTATTCTATAATTTCTCTTCTTATTGTTAAATGCACCTGTGAACCTCATGTTTCTTCTTCAACACTGATTGGACATCTCCGTTCTGAGGTGTCTTCTTCTAGATTTTGTCTGTCAGAAGAATGTATTAGGATTGGTTCTTGTGAAGCCATTCAGTAAGTTGCAAGCTCTGCAAATGCAAACTACGCTTATCTGCAACATTTAAACAAGATGTTTTGTCAGTTAGTATCTATTCATTGTTAGTTCTCATTGCACAAGATTTAAAATATATATGCACATTTCTTAATTTTTTGAAAATAAGGAAGATAAAAGTAAGTTTAACAAATTTTCAATAACTCATAATAGAAAGGAAGGAAATCTGTTAACAAATATTTGAAAGATAAAATTCGTTAATATATTAGGTTATCATTAGCAAAATTATGTCAGCGTGTACAAAAGTTCAAAATTTGCGAAATAGCTACGCTAACTATATGCCCAATCAAACCAAAAATGATAAGGTGTAAGGAGGGGAAAAAAGAAAATATCAATCAATGCTACGTGATCCAATAATTAGAAGCTACTAGCAAGTGACTATTACCCTATATACATACGTACAATGTGCCCACGGGCATCAAATCATCTAATTTTAGTTTTCCTCATCGGTGATGTCAGACTCAGCATCCTTGCTATTGTCCGTCTACTATTGGAAATCATCCTCCATCCAAAGATGGGGATCGTCCTCATTATCATCAATCTCCCAATAATTATATTATTCGAGTCGCACCATTTAAATTTATCTAATATTAACCTATCCGTATGACCTTTCAAATCATCAAATGTGACTTTTTTCAGGAGGATTTTCAACTTATAATTCTAAAATTTCACAAAGTACGTCTAAACGTGAGTTATTTCTCTTTGAGGGTGGATTCTACACTTTTTCATGTGAATGACATTTCAATACTATGTTCTTTAAAATACAAATATCTATTATTCAAGTTTTGTATTTATTTAATAGATCGAAGGATTTAAATAATATTAATTTTTTAATCTAAATAATTTCTCAATTTAAATAATTCTAATTTATTAATTTCTAAGTTTAGATAATTCTCATTTATTTGTCATTGGAACTACTGTATGTTCTATATTGCTCTTTTTTTTTTTGAATTTTTTGCTCTCAATTTCTTAAAATTTTGTTAGACTGAAAATCATTATTGTATGTTATTATTTAGTGTTGTTGTGGAGCCCCGTCCGGGAGGTGCCTGTTCTGGCCGAGGTGCTACTCAAATATTTTTCATAATAACTTAAATCCAAAACGCACCTCAAAATTCAATTTCAATTCATAAGACTGCACATCATCCAAAAATTTTACAATTCAAGTGGTAGTAGCTTAGCACTGACTCAAAAGATCATTTCAGAGTGTGCAACACATACAATCAAAAATAACAACAAAATTCAACTCCCTGAGACACTACAAGAGTGCAGCATTTTCCTATTCTACGGTCTCATAAATAATAGCATATTTTAACTTAAAATAACACTACACGCCAACATTATATCCAAGCTAAACGTCTTCCAACTGATTTCAGTCCTGTCCACAGTCTCAAAACCCATAATCACTATCAGGTGATATCCAAACGCCTATTATAACAGTTATTCTGTTCAAGCATCAGTCTTCATTCTTCACTATTCATACCTGTCCAAAATATTTAAGAAATACATAGGAGGGTAAGTCTTAAGGACTCAGTGAGGGAAAAGAAAATGATGAAAGTTAAGGGAAAGCTGTCAAGATGTAATAATTAATAAAAAAATTCGGTAATCAGCACGATTTTTCAGATCGAATCAACAATTTGATATAGTACACATGATAACAATTTTAATAGACTGTTGGTCATTCCGTCCTTATTACTCCTGAATCAATTTAAAATTTCTAGTACCGGGCATCGGTATACTATAAACAAGATTTCCTTATCGCTCCATTACTCGAGCACTCAGCTCGGCAGGTCGACCACATGCTGAATCCCGTCACTCATAGTTCCCTACCTCCAGCTATCTCTAAGTTAGGATCGTAGATGGAAACTAGCCGTAAGACCTGTATCCGTCGGTCCGTTCTGCCTGGCCATCTTCTGGACCTTGCCCCTGGGCCCAAACCCCTTGTGGCGTCCCTCCAGGTGGAAACCGCCCATGGCGTCCCATGAGTTAAAATAATATAATGCCAATAGATAAGAATTTAACGTTTAGACAATAACGTTAATATAACAAGATACAATCTGAACATCCAATATACTAGCCAACAAGGTCGTTCTAGAATAATAATCCAAGCATTTCGCTGGAAATGGCACTTGGCCGATACAATCAATAATCAAGTATACCATCAATGCCAAATAACCGATATATAGAATGAATTTAAATATGTTATCAAGATTTTCTAAACAACCAACACGGTTATAAGAAGTGAACTAGTAATAGAGGGTCAGCCGGCAAGGCTGTAGGGTACAAGGGATAGAATCAAATCATATACTAAAAATTTTGGACACCAAAACAGAAAAAAGTATTAACCCTCACAGGGGTGTACACATTAGAAACAACTAACAATCAAGATTTCAAATAATATATGGATTTTCAACAAGTACGATATAGAAATGGAAACCTTCATAGGGGTTTATCCACAAGAACAAATAGAATAATCAAGAAGTGGCAGACCCTCACCTTAGTAGCTTCAGAAAAAGATAGTCACAACCAACAATCTATTGATTAGCAAGACCCACTTCTTTGCCACCTATTCAAAAGAGTATATTCGTAGTCAAAATTCCCATTCAACCCTATTAATCACAATTATATTATTGACAGTCTAGAATTACTAATTACTTGATTAATACGATACTAATTTTTTTTAAACCTTAAACGGTACTATCGGCCCAAAATGGCTAATAAAGTCTTTATTACCAAAATAATCCTGGTTTTCACATCAATTCTAATAACAGAATATAAACTAGCCCTCAATTATATATTTAGCATTATATCGGTATCCCAAATCAAGATAAATGGTCCCAATACCTTAATTGTCCCAATTATTTCCACTTAAGTCTAAAATTTCTAAATTTAGGATTTTTTTTATTCATTAAACTTAATTAACCAATCACTTGACATATAACAACATAGATCTAGGCCTACTATATATATATATATATATACAGTCCGTGCATGGAAATAAATATATCAATTATATATTATTCTCTCATTCTTGGCATAATATAAAGTTGGTGGAAATAATGGTAAAACATGTGTGTGTGTGTGTGTGTGTGTGTATATATAAGCAATATCTCCGAACCAACTCCTTTACCCAAGATCCAATTATAGAAACCTGGAAATCATAAATTGAACACACCGCCGCGCTCGTCGCGATGAGCTAAAGAGACTGTCTCTTCGCCACTACTGCGCTGCCACCAGAGATGACCAACAACACCACCACCCGGTGCCTTTCAACTCAAATAACCAAATGCGCCAATCAATTTTTCCATTCTCTGCCGGATTCCCCTTCAATTTCGAACTGGAAGCTCCACACCGCCGTCACCTTCTTGCCAAAAATTCGTCGTTGTTGTCGCCTGAAAATTCAATCAAAGGCCATCATCGTCGTCCCTGAGCTGAAATCTTTCAAACCCAGTAGCTGCATGTAGGTTTCTTTCGTCGCACGATGGAGACCCACCAAGCTCCACTTTGGTCCGGTGATTTTTCGTGTTTTCTCGGCAATTCTACTAGAGAGAGAGGTGGCTGAGGGTGGTTTTGGGTTTTGGGTGAGGTGGAGAGGAGGTTGATAGGTTTGGTTTGAGTGTTGGGGTGATGGCCGGAACTCGCCGGAGATGGTGATGCTCGCGATGGAGGAGGAGAAATGATGAAGAAAAATGGAGAAGAAAAGAAAATTTGTCACTTTTATAAAATCCAATCTTTCTTATCTAAATTTGACCCCCCAAGTTTTGTTTTTATTTTGATTAAGTCCAATCCAAATTCCAAATTTGTTCTTTTAATTCTAAACCCTAGACTTATTAGTGCTAAAAATTGGCCCCTTTGACCAAGATTTATTCCATGCAAACCCCTAAATTTCAAGAGTGGCTCACTTAAATCCTTTCTATTTGTAATTAAGTCCTTTTTATTTGTTTTGTGAGCCCTAAAATCTGATCGACCAATATCTTGATTTCTAAATTCTAATTTTTCCAAAATACCATATTTTAAGGGTGTTACAGTTGTTTGTATTATTGTATATTCAACTGCATTATTTGTAAATTTAATTTTTTTAGTATTACAATTGTTAAAACATATTTAAACACGCAGGGATAACATGGCTTGACTACTAGGATAATAAAATTGAAATGCATTTTCATCAAATTTTATATTCAAATTTATCTCCATATAATATAATTTATAATATAATTGATCATAATTTATAGTTCACCTATATTAAATAAATATATTGTAACTAATTACAATTTGTACAATTAAAAAAACAAACTGAAATTTACAGGAAATTAAATTTTTTAATATAAATGATAAAAAATAATTTTATAATATTATCATTATTATAAAAAAAGTCATTTTCAAAGAAGCTAATTACACTTTTTATAGATAAATAAAAAATACAAGGCATCAAAAGAGTTGTTCTCTGTATATTTGATATTTTATCTGCTCCTTTCTTCCTGCACGAGGGTTTCTCCTCTCTGAAATTTGATTGAAGAATTTGAGAGAAAAGATAATGAGAAACCTACCAAATCTGGAAAACCCATAAAGGTTTGTTGTTTATTCCTGTTAGTATTAGTTGAGTTTTCTGCTTTTTTCGATCTTTTCTAAATTAAAAATAAATTATTATATATAAAATAAAATATTTAAATTTAATATTAAAAAAATATCTTGCACAAACCTTAAATTTTAATCACCCTCTTCTTTTTTTTTTTGATTAGAAACAACCCGCTTTATTCTCACTTCTTCTTCCCCCCTTTCTCATCCTTTTCTTTATCTCTTTTTCTATCTTTCTATTTTTCCTTTTTTTCCAAACTTAATCTGCCAACAATGGAGCAAACGAGCCAATCGTGCAAGGCCTCACATGAGGCCTTGTGCGGCCGCTGGCCTCACACTGAGGCCAGCAACCAGCCTTTGCTTGCCTTGCATTCGGCAGGTGTCGGATCTGTAAGATAAATGAGAACCCCATTTCAGGTTTGTGGAACTAGAACTGGACTTGAAAATCAAAATTGGAGGTCTAGATATTTTGAGATTTAGATTGTTTTGACTTCAAATTTCATGTTTCTCTCTGATTCTCGAGATGATCTCAATGTGATGGGTGTAGATAGAAAGGTCTAGAGGTTTTCTCTCAATTTAGCATAGATTTTCATGCAGCTTTCTTTTTTTTATTTAAAATATAAGGATTGGAGGAGCAATGGAGAAGAAGATAGGGATTCCATTTCCGTTGGTTCTATTGATAATTTCAGCAAATATGGAGAGTGTTAAGGCTGATGCCTTAGATTGTTATGATGCTTGTTCTATGGTCTACATTGACCTTGATAGTAATTTACTTTCAGATCATCTTCATTTTTCTTTCTTATTTTTTATTTTACTTTTGTATTTCTCACTCTCTTGTCCCTGATTTAATTTTTTTTAATTATTTAGTTGGAGTTATGGCTCATAGCGATCGAAATGGCCAGATAAGGTGTATTCCAGGTATTGTCCCCAATTTCCACTGAACTAGTTTGTGTTTTATGCTTCAAGATCAATTTTATGCAGCACTTATGGTCACTCTAGTGCTTCTTACTGCACTGATTGGTGATGATTGAATATGATTAGATTTCTACCATTATTGGAACAATAGAAAATATAAAGTGCAAATTCAAGATTTCTTGTCCCCATCTTTTTTTTCCTCCTGGGTTTCTCGATTTATGCTTCAAGTGAGGGTGAGTGCCATGGGAAGTTCCAATAAAATTAGGGGCGTATCTTATAAGATTATTTTGGAAAGCTAGATCTTACTTTAACATTTTAGATCTTATTTTTTAAATAAGTTATTGAAGTGTTTTGGATAAAATAAGATATTAAAGCTTATAAGATGTTAGCAACATCATCTTGTAATTGCAAGTTAGGATAATCTTTTTTTTTTTAAATAGCTTTTAAGATCCTAATATCTTATTTTATGATCTTATAAGTTCTTTTCTAAAATATTTACTAAACACTTTCTAATATCTTATGAACTCTAAAATATCTTATAAGATGTTTTGAGGAGATTATAAGCTCATCCAAACACCCTCTTAGTAATGTAAATAGGTAGAGTAGTTTTGGTCGATTTGATCTTGGTTCATTTGAAGCTACTTTGGTCTATGAGAATGGTTGATTTGAAATTGAAGGTCAGCATTTCTAGAAGCAAGTTAGAAATGGAGATAATAATTAAGATGCACAAAACTCAATTCCTATACGCGATGTGAAGAATTCATTTGAGATTAAATACTCCACCTAATCTTTATCCTTTAAGAGCCTAACTAGACGCATCTCATTACAAAAATTAGTTGTTAAACTAATGTAAACACCTCAGTGTTACTTAGCTATGGCTCAATACGTAAGCTCTGGTGCACCCTTCTCAATGTATATGGGTGTGCCTCCTTACAGCTCTTCTGTATTCAATGGAACATTAATGCCTCCATGTGATATGCCATTTTTTGGGGGCTCGACATATCATTACAACTATGGAAGTCTCCTTTCTGGAGGCAACCCATCTCAACCATTGCATTTGCATTTATCTAGCCCCCTCCTTATGCAAGTGGATCAATGATGGTAAATGGTATATTCTCTTTCTGAATATTTTGTTGATTATAAAAGTAGCTGTAGTGATATTTGCTTTTGTCTTATGCAAGATGCCATTGGTTTGAACTGATTTGGAAACCTATTTCGCGAATGAATCTATCATGCTATTTTGCCTTTTGTGCTTTTGTTGAACTTTGTTACAATAGTTTTGTATTGTTGTAAATATACTAGAATAATGCAATTGCTGGTAATTTTGTTAGATTTTTAGAATCTGTCATGATGTTTTTGTTGCATAGAATTTCATAATTTTGAGCCTATATTGTTGTGGGTCTCTAATTTCAAACCTATTACAATAGTTTAGTTTTGTGGCTCCAGAATGGATTGTGCTATTTCAGTAAATCAGAAGTAGCTAGGGGCCTTGCTTCTGTTCAATGATTTTGTTTTTAAAGTGTTGGATGCTCTATTTTAATTTACTTGGTAGCAAGTTGTGGTGCTTTAAAACTAGAGGATTTAGTAGTAGTAGTTCAGAACAACTTGTTTAGAATGGGGTTCCTGGCTTTATTTGGAGATAATAATTTTGGGTTGGATTGATATGGTGAATAGCTGCATCTTCTGTTCAAAACTAATGTTCTGATGCTCAGATATTTTCAGTGGCAGAAAGAATATGGGTCCTTCTGCTATCAAAATTTGTTGCTATTATTATCTAATTTTTGCAAGTGTTGGAGGAGATTGATATAGCAATCTTGGAAATCTTTAGATTTTGCTATTCATTATCTTCATAACATGGAGTGTTGGATGCACACTGGCTGCCATTTCTTGACCAAATTTCTTTTGAAATTTTGTTGTACCTGATTTTCTAGAATGGATTATGTCATGTTGGAAAGTTGCTAGTGTTTGGTTCAACTAGGATTTGATCAGGGGATTTTGGAAGAGTACTTCTTACATTTGAATTGCTTTTGCTTTAATTGTTCAATTTGCTAACATACCAACTCGAACCTAGGTCTTTTCTGAGAGTTTGCTAAAAACTAGCATTTATTTAGGATTTAGACATGGGCCCTTTTAGTTTATTCGCTTCAATTCTTGTTGGATTGAGGTGTCGATCTATGGCTGCCGCCAAATCCGCTGAATTGGCTGGTAGGTTTGGTAATCATTTGAACCTTGTGGAACTTCGCAATTTATCTCAATATTGGGCTGCTTCAAGACACCTTTTATTTGATGGGCTCAATTGATGTGCTGGGGATTTTAACTGGGGGCAATCACTTTGGACTTGGAATTGGCTTTGGAACAAATTTGGCCTTCCTTGGAGTGATCAATTTAGATGGGCTAGGTCCCAAATTAATTTTCTAGGGGCCCATTTTATTTAAATTGTTTTGCTCTCTTATTATCTGTTAGAGGATATTAATTGCATGAATCCTTTTTATCATGTGACTATTTATAACAAAATCTTGATTTTGTAAGTTTACAAATAACAAGATATTTTGTTACGAGCATATCATAACAAAAAAGCTTTTCTTCTTTGGGTAACAAAATTATTTATCATATTATCTATTAGTAACGAAACAACTATTTTTTGATTAATTTATTATTAAGTTATTGTAACAATTTTTTTGGTTACACATTCTATTGGTAACGAAAATTAATCAAATATATAATTGCAATTAAATTAACTTCTGGTAATGAGAACCTATTACACAACAAACCGACTATTTTTAGTAACAAATAAGTTCGTTACTAGTATTTAATTTATTGTGACTGAAACACGCTTGTTATCATTACATAATGTTTTGTAATGATATATTTCGTCATCATTTCCATTTTAAGGTAACAAAATGATTTTTGTTACTAATATTATTGATAACAAAGGCCAAAATTTTGTTATCGTTTATTATTGGCAATAGGCTTTAGTTCATGAAAGATTGGTAACAAAACTTTTGTTACCAAAACATATAGTAACAAATTTCACATATATATGGTAACAAAATCTTTTGTTACCATTTGTGTAAAATTTTGTAGTGATGCTTGAGGACAAGTATTGTCTAAGTCTGGGGAAATTTGTTAAGTTGTTTTTTCGTCATTTGATTCATATAATTTCCCCTTATGATTAATAGTAAAAATGTTTAATTGCTGTCTTTTTTCCCACACACTTCTAGGTTTGGAAAGAGTTATTTCTAATAAATATGCTCAATACACACAACACACAGTGGGTTAGCTGACTGGCTGCTGGTGGTTCCCATGACCATTTGAAGATGCCCCATAGGTAAAATCTGTAGTATATCCATATCCATTGTAACCTTACTTTCCATAGAAACTAGAAAGCCCCATCCGTTTGCTATTTTGATCCATTATTGATAGCTTGTTTCCCATATTTCGACCCCAAGAAAGAAAAACTATCTGCTTACCAATTACTGCCCCATTTAGTCTCTGAATAGCATCCTTTGCATTGCTTCTATTTGCAAATTGTACAAAAATGCACCCTTTCCATCTGGTATTTTTACAGAGACAATCTCACTAAATAGAGTAAAAGACTATCTCAACTCTTCATCTACGACATCAGAGTCAAGTCCTCATACAAATATTGTTGTATTAGATGAGTCATTCTTAGACTAACCTTACGGAAAAACACCATTTACATATCTATCAACCAATACAACAGCTTGTGTAGAGTATTGTTGCTGTGTCGAAGGTTTCATGGGAGTTGCAACATCAATTCACATAAGTTCGCTAGAATAATACACACCATTCATCTTAGTCATGGCTCCAGACCTCTCATTTTCATCACCAAACTTGACGAAGCTATAACCTTTGGAACTGCTACTATTTGCATCAATCACAACTTTTGCACCTTTAACAGATGTGTTAAAACCCAAGAGGATCTATTGCGAAAATTATGAAATAACAGTAAAGAAATTCAATTCAATTGACAACAAGATTTAAAGTGGTTCGACGATGTGTCTAATCCACCCGATAAACAAAATAAATTTTATTGATCTCAAATCAAGTAACAAGCAAACACTTGAATCCCGCAAATCTCACGAAAACACCAAACACCCTTGCTCTAAACTCCGTCTTGAGGAATTGACTCAAAAGTAGTAAAAAAACCCTTGTGTTATGTTCGTGTTCCAATTTGTCCCAGAAGAAAACACGAATTTATAGCCTAAAAACGAAACCTAAGCCCATTGGCTCTGTGCTGCACGCTGGGGCACGCATGACTTGTGCCCCGGCGCAAGAGTTCTATTTCTACTGCAAAGTTGGGCAGAAAGTTGGCACTGGGGCACAAAAAACTTGCGCCTTACTGTCCACTGTGTGCCAAAGCACGGTCTTCTTGCACCCTGGTGCACGAGGTGTGTTTTTCCTCTGTTTCGCCCAACTCCCTACGCCTTAGCGCACTCTTCCTCGTGCCTCGGTACGCGATGTGCTGCCAATGCGCACTGAGGTGTGCTCTAATGCCCATTTCACCCGCTCGACTCCATTCTGCTCTATTTCTTCTGATTTTCATCAATTTAGCCCAAATTTCAAGGCAAAATCAATAATTCTCCACCTTGACTTGAAATTCACCATCCTTGTTCTTTGTCCCTGCACCCAAAAGGGCCTGTCATCTAAGTCTACAAATGTTAACCACATCTAAGCAATACTCGAATTTGATTCCTGGAATAGCCTTAGTCAACATGTCTGCCTGATTATCCTCAGTCCCAACCTTGTCAACTTGATTGACACGTTGAGACACCATATCCTAGACAAAGTGATATCTTATGTCAATGTGCTTTGTTATCTCATGAAATGCTTGATTCTTTGACAAGTATATGGCACTTTGACTATCACAAAATATTGAAGTAATATCAGAATCCATACCCATATCCTCAATCAACCCCTTTTGCCAAATGCCTTCATTCATGCCTTTAGCCAAAGCCATGTACTCAGCTTCTGTTGTGGATAATGCAATTGATGACTACAAAGTCGCCTTCTAGCTTATTGTACAACTCAAAACATGAAACATATACCCGATCATGGACCTTCTGCTGTCTAAATGTGTAATCCGCATCTATATAGTAATAATTAGAGCAATAGAAATCAACTGAGTATACCTCAAATATTTATCTGCAGAGCCTCTCAGATACCTCATGATCATTTCACAGCCTACCAATGAGTATTTCCTGGCTTATGCATGTACCTGCTTACAACACTGACTGCATGTGAAATGTCTGGCCTAGTGCACACCATGATGTACATAAAGTTACCCACTGCACTAGCATATAGCACATTAGACATGTGCTCCACCTCCTCCTCAGCACTCGATGATAGATCTAATAAGATCCTGAAATGAGCTGCAAGTGGTTTACTAATTGGGTTAGTCCATCCCAAATTGCTCAAGTAGTTTGTCAATGTAATGCTATTGAGACAAGTACAACATTCCTGTGTGTCTTTCCCATATGATCTCCATACCCAAAATCTTCTTTGCACCGCTTAAATTCTTCATCTCAAATTATTTACTTAATTGAACTTTTAATTGGTTGATCTCGAATATGTTTCTAGAGGCAATCAACATATCATCAATGTACAATAGCAAATATATGAGAAGGCTATCACTACAAATTTTATAATATACGCAACAATCAAATTTGCTTTTTGTATATCTTGTCTTGGTAATAAAAGCACCAAACCTTTTATACCACTATCTATGAGACTGTTTCAGGCCATATAATGACCTCTTCAAAAGACAAGCTTGATTTTATTTCCCGAGGACAACGAATCCTTCTGGTTGACTTATGTAGATTTGTTCCTCCAACTCACCATGCAGAAATGCTATTTTCACATCCATCTACTCTAGCTCCATATCAAACAGAGCAACCATGTCAAGTAAAATACGAATGGAAGTATGTTTTACAACTGGGGAAAAGAACACTTCATGAAAGTCAACTCCCTCTCTCTGAGTAAAACCCCTAGCAACCAATCGTGCCTTGTATCTAACATCTTCAACACCGGGAATCCCTTCGTTCTTCTTGTAGATCTATTTGCAACCTACAATCTTCTGCCCTTTGGCTACATCAACCAGCTCCCAAGTGCTATTCTTGTGTAGAGACTCCATTTCTTCACTCATAACAGCAACCCATCTATTAGAATCTGGCCTGGAAATTGCCTCTTTCTATGAGACTGGATCATCTTCTACAAACTTCTCAGCTGAACTTAAAGCATAAGCTAATCAGATCTGAGTAAGCAAACTGCTGTGGTGGTTTGATCTATCTCTTCTCCCAATCCGAGCCAAGCGATAATTTTGTACTGGTTCATTTCTCTGCTACTGATTAGGTGATAATGCACTCTCACCAGCTTCATCTACCACCTTCTATTTCCCCTTTAAAACTTATGGAGGATCAATATGAATCTTTGCCTTTTCCTTAACGCCCCATTGACCTCTTTCGGGCTACTCCACCTTCTTCATCATTATTGACTTATCAAATGTCACGTCTCTACTGATAATCATCTTGGAGCACTTGCCATCATTACACCATAAACGATAACCTTTGACTCTATCTACATAGCATAGAAATATGCTCTTCCTCGCCCTTGGCTCAAGCTTCCCATCTCGGACATGAGCATAGGTTGGACACCCAAATACTCTCAGATTTGAGTAATCAGCAAGGGACCCAGACCAAATTTCTATTGGTATCTTGCAGTCCAAAGCAGTTGATGGTGACCTATTCACCAAATAACATACAATGTTAATCGCTTCTACCCAAAAATTCTTAGACAATCCGGCATTGAAGAGCATACATCTATCTCTTTCCAAGATAGTTCTGTTCATCCATTCTGCAACTCAATTTGGTTGTGGTGTACGTACAACTGTGTGATGTCTGACAATTCTTTCCTTATCGTAGAATTCTTGAAATTCCTTGTTGCAAAACTCCAATCCATTGTCAGTCTCGAAGCGCTTGATCTCCTTTCCTTTTTACTTCTCAATTAAGGTCTTCATTTGCTTGAAGTTAACAAACACCTCATCGTTATGCTTTAGCATGTACACCTATACTCTCCGTGAGAAATCATCTATGAATGTCAGCATGTACCTAGAACCTCCCTTTGAAGGAACTTGAGAAGGCCCCCAAAGATCTTAGTGAATGTAATCCAAGGTGCCCTTGGTCCTGTGAACTGTAATGCCGAATTTCACCATGTGTTGCTTGCCTAGTACACACTGCTCGTAGAAATCCAGCTCTCTAGTCTTCTTTCCACAAAGCAAACCTTGTTTGCTCAGTTCAGACATCCTTTTTACTCAAATGTCCAAGCCGCACATGCCACAATCTCGTAGTATCATTAATTGATGAAGGAAATGCTATAGTACTAGAAATCATGTTTCCCTGCAATATATAAAGGCCATTCCGCTTGTCTTTCTTCATGATAAGTAATGCACCTTTGGATACCTGTAAAACTCCATCTCGAGCTCTATATTCACAACTATTCTTGTCCAAAGTACCCAGTGATATCAAATTTTTCTTTAGATTTCGAACATGATGCATATCTATTAAGGTCCTTACTATACCATCATGCATTCTGATACAAACTGAGCCAATTCCTACAACTCTGCAAGAATCATCATTTCCCATAAGTACTTTACCACCATCATATTTCTAGTATGTGGTAAACCAATCTTTTCATAGGCACATGTGGCAGGAACAACCACTATCCAAAATCCATTCAAAGCTTAGTAAAGTTTCAGCAACATTGAGAACAAGCCCACCATTAAACTCATCCTCAACAACTCCTATGACATCATCCCATTTCTGATTAGAAGTTTCACTTGCATCATTCACCTTTCTTCGTTTTATATAATTTCATTTCCAATGCCCTTTCTACCACACCTAAAACACTTATCTCTATTTCTAGGCTTGGTTCGGGACTTCAATCGGCCTCTACTTCTTCATCTTTCTATTAGTATCCCTTTCGCCACCAATCCTTCCCTACTTTCACCATCGCTGCTGCCCAGGACATGTTTTCTCAACTCATTAGAATTCAATGAGGCCTTCACATCCTCCATTGAAATTATATCTCTCATGTACAACAAAGTAGTAACCAGGTGCTCAAAAGATTTTGGCAGAGAACACAAGAGAATTAACCGTTGATCCTCATCATCAATTTTAACATCTATACTAGCGAGATCTAGAATCACCTTATTAAAAAAATCAATACGCTGAGTAATAGATGTACCTTCCTTCGTTCTTAATGTAACCGCTATTTCAAATACAACCTATTCCTCAGGAATTTCATCATATAGAGACTCTCTAGCTTTGACCATAATCCCACTGACGTACTTTTCATAGCAACCTCTCTTAGTACATTATCCACCAATGATAACACTAGAGTACCATAAACATTCGACATGAACTTGTCCTTATCTTCATCTGCCAGAATTTTTGGCAAGGAATCTCTACCCTTTAACGCTCTCTATAAACCTTGTTGACATAGGATGGTGTGAACCTTCCTCTTCCACAGTCCAAAGTCGTTCTTCCCATCTAATTTATATACCTCGTACTTCATGCCTGACATCTGATCTAACGTGTTTCGACACCAATTTGTTGAAATCTAAATAGGATCTATTGTAGAAACTATGAAATAATAGTAAAGAAATTCAATATAATTGACAACAAGATTTAACGTGGTTTGGCAATATACCTAACCACCCAACAAAGAAAATAAATTTTACTGATCTCAAATCAAGTAACAAGTAAAAACTTGAATCCCATAAATCTCATGAGAACACCTAACACCCTCGTTCTAAACTTTATCTTGAGAAATTGACTTAAATGCAGTAAAGAAGCCCTTATGTTCGTGTTGCAATTGGTCTCGAAAGAAAATGTGAATTTATAGTCCAAAAATGAGACCTAAGCCTGTTAAGCTTATGTCGTGCACTGGGGCAAGCGTGACTGCACCCAGTGCACGACTTTTGTTGCTGCTGCAAAGTTGGGTAGAAAGTTTGCACTGAGGCGCAAAAAACTGCCACCCTAGTGCAAAGTTACTGCTCACTACCGCGCCCTGGCGCACGAGGCGTGTTTTTCCCCTATTTCACCCAGCTCTACGTACCTTGGCGCGTGTCTCCTTGCGCCCCAGTGCACAGTGTGCTGCCAATGCGCATTGGGTGTGCTCCAATGCCTATTTCGCCTAGTCGACTCCATTTTACTATATTTCTTCAAATTATCGTCAATTTAGCCCAAATTTCAAGGCAAAATCAACAAGATGGATACCGACTAGCCAAGTATCATGCAATAGGTGTCAATAACATCAGTAGCCAAATCTCCAACAAATATTGACAAATCAGACCCAGTATCAGGATACTTTTCACCAGTGTTAAAGACTACCTCGTGTAAGCGAAAGGGTTGCTTTGTATTTGGCATCATGGTGCCATTATAGCTTTGCGGAACTTTCTTAGCTACTACATGAGAATTAAAGTCAATGAACCCATATCTCTCAGATTGACCAATATACTTATTGTAGATTATCTATACTAAAGCAGCCTCTCCTATTTGATAGAAACATGACTGGAGATAACATTTATTCATCCATTGTTGGAGATCTCCAATCCAGATCATCTTGTTATCTTCACCCAAGCTCTAAATCTAGTTATTTTGGTTTGGTAGCTCTGGCGGCGATTGTTGCTGCTCTTGGGAGAGTTGATGAGGATGGTAGTATGGCACGTAATGCTTATTGTACATGATATGCTAGTACATCGCCATCGTAGGATCTGCATAGCTATCTACTGCTGCTAGTACTGCTGCATCGCCACCCATTGCTAGTGTTGCATCTGCTATTGTTGTTTCTACTGATTCACATGTCTGCTATTCATCTTTCCCTCTCCCAAAATTACCCCCCTGCAAGTTTGGTGTTTCTATAGGGTTAAGGGTACCTGGCCGAAGGAACCAGTTTTGAAGAGAGAGAGAGAGAGAGAGAGGGAGAAGGAATACTTAAATATTTTTGAATAGACATCTTAGATCGTTGAATACTATACACTAAAGCTTTTTTGTTGTCTATATCTATTTCCATATAGTCTACATCAAGCTAGGGGTTACTCATCTAACTTTTTAATTAAAGTTTTTGAAATATTTTCGACGGACAATTATGTTGGGATTCCTTCCATTGGATTTTGTTATCCAAAGGTTGTTAGGATGATGTGGTTTGGGGAGTATAAGGTAAGAATTATTTGAAGCATAATATAAGTTTTTCTTAACTAGACTTCAAAATATAAATTTCTCTAAGTGTTTTGAATTCTTTTATGTGCCTCAAAAAAGTTTACTGGGTTGGAACATGACAGGGCAGAGATTTGCAAAATATTTGAGGATGAAAAGATGATGCTTGCTTAGTTTATGTATTAGTGTTTTATATGTTTCAAGAAAATGGTAATGCTTTGATAATTAATTTGGACAATTTTATGTGGTAGAATTTGTAAATATTTTGCTTATTTGATGTTAGTTTATGATTTGGTGAAAGATATTGTCACTTTATAATTTAGTGTAGAATATCATTATGCATGGTGTTGTAGAATTTATGAATATAATATTTGTTGATTACAGTTTTTAAATATGACCAATATAGAATGAAGATTTTTTTTTCATTTCTACAAAATTTGCAACGCAAAATAATAAAAAATTAAAAAAATTGCAATATCAAAATTAAAATTGTGATAGACTTTTTTCGTTGCAAAATCCGTTGCAAAAAGGGTTCTTCAAAACCATTGCAAATCCGTCGCAATGTTTGTCGCAAAATGAGACATCACAAAATCCATAGCAAAAATTTGCAAGGTTGGTTTTTGCCATGGATTTTGTCTGTCAGAAAATCAGACACAATCCATCGCAAAATTTGGTAGACAAAATCCGTCACAAAGATTTGCATGGGAGGTTTTTGCAATGGATTTTAGTAGTGTCAATAGCGAGCTATGAAAGCAAGTCAGGAAGTCAAGCAAGGAACAGATAGTTAGCTTTGGGCTTCCCTTAAGAAATAGAAGGGACTTTAAGTGCAGAAATCAGAAAAACCACTTTATAGCTAGTATACAAGTAAGAACAAACTCAATTAAAAAATCATATATCTGTTTGTAGATTCAAAAAATTTCTCTGTTGGAAACTATTGATTAACCCATATTTATGTCTTTCCTCAATATCGATGAGAAAGAAATTTAAAATATACAAGGAGTATGAGTAAAAGACTCAGCAAATGCCCTATTGTGTCTAACATGCTCTCATAAAATACAACATAATCAAAGAAAATATATTTTCAATTTATAAAAGAATATGAAGCACGAGCAGTAAGTAGTTGAAGGAGATGCAGTTATAAAACAAGAAGTAAAATAGTCAAAATTATTAAGGTTTCAACATTTAAATGCTTATGATCAATTCCGTAATTGTTGAAACCATTTAAAAAAAGAAGAATAATCTGATATGGTTGTTTCAAGTCTATTAAGTTTATCCATTTTGGGTTTTCAGATGTCCTTGGATCGTGTTTAGTTCATATGTTGCTTCAGCAACATGGTTTTCAAGCAAGCCTTATGATATATATATATATATTCTAGGTTGGATATTCTTGGCCTAAATACACACACACACACACACATGTTAATGGTGAAAATTAACTAAATAATATATTTATAGCTCGTTCTTTATTGGTTTAAATAGTAATTTAATATTAGGGTAGAAAGAGGACACATATGCCGTTTTAGTAGTATACTATACTTAATAAAACGCATACATGAGAAACTATCACATATTCCTTTTTATATTTAAGAAATTCGTAAATCAGTAATACACTAGAAATTTAGTCATGTATATTGAATTAGGTCCTAATGAATACTATTGTTTTTGTTGTAGATTCGATGGAGAGCATTTAAGTTTGTAGATTTGGATATGAGAATACCTTGAACTTTAGAATTTGGGAGTGAGTAACTTCCTTTTATTTTCCATCTATTTTTTTTAATAAAAAGGGAATGAGTACTATTTTGAAAAATATTCGTTTCGTGCAAATGACTTCTCTACTAAAAAATGGTTAGGAAGGGGGGATTTGCGATTGACTTCTTACTTCTGCTAGTTTATTTTGTAGAAGAATGTTTTGTTTGCAAATCAACTAATTGTTCAAACGATTTTACATGTATAAAATAGGATTCAAGCATGCCAAAATTGAAATTTTTTGCCCGATATTTTTTTGTTGTGTCTTCCGTTAAAGTAAAGTAATGAAAAGGTTATCCTTTGAATAATTGAAAAAATGTCGGTAGAATTCCGCAACCATGTTCTGTAAATTTCTGAACCCAGTTATCAAGGTTGTAGTTAAGATCCCCATATGGGTAGTAATAGCAATATTTGAATTCACTTAATGGAATTGTAATTAGTGTCCTCCTATGGGGAATAATAACAATGTTCGAACCCATTTAATGAAATAGTCAATTAAGATTCCAAAAGTTTACGAGTATAGATAAGAAATTGAATTGTTCTCATAAAATATAAAATTTGTTTAAATCCTGAAAATTGTAAAAATATGTTTCTGAAAATATTCCAACAAATATGTTTATGAAAGTATGAACTTGCGTTCCAATATTGTAAAGCTTATGGTAACCTATATATAATTTTGTAAATACTTGCTTCCGTACCATCTTCCTCTTTTTCTTCGAGAAAACAAAAGCAATTGAAAGAAAAATCTTAAACCGCCCTCTGCAGGTGTTGCATGCGCTTCATACACTAATACAAAAGGAAATTTCTGGCGACTGTACGCACAGGAATCCACACACGGGAAAAAGTATTCATTTAACCCTTTTATCATTGCTATTTATTTATTTAATTAAAATTTATACTATCTACTTGCATATGTACGTAAGGATGAAGGATAGATGGTCTTCGCTTTAAAGCATGAGTTGATTTTTATGAAGCCTAATAAAATTATGACATAACATTTTACTAAAATTAACTCAAAATTAATTAATAATATTACTTTACAATTTCTAAAATTCAACATTGTCATAATCTTTTAAACGTATTGTGAGCGCAAATTTCTTAGTTCGCAAAAATAAAATTATAGGACAAGAAAAATCTATACAAATAAAATAAAATTTAAACTTATCAATTGTGGATTCAATTTCTAATCTAATCCCTTATTATTCCCTTCCAAATATGATCTTGAATTTAATGAGCTCTGCAAAGAACGCCATGGATCTCTTTGAATTTGATTTGAAGAAAATAAAGTCAATTCGAGGACTTTGCACCTTAACCTCGAATCAAATGCCAAAATATAATGAGCTCCAATAAGAATGCCTTGAATGCTATTGATCTTCTTGAGATAATTGTCGGACACCTTCCAAGTTCCTCTCACTACTTTCATATAGATGCTTGATGTGAGACTTCCACATTGACTTGAACTTCTTTGAGGGTTATCTCTTTGATAAGATAATATCAAATATATTTGATTTGACAATATCAAACATCAAAAGATAATGTCAAATATCAAGAGATTATATTAGATTTTTTCATTTGATTGGTCTATAGACATAGATACTTCATCTTTGACAATTGTCAATATTTGATTTGATCATAAAATAAATATTAGAGTATTAATTAAAATTAACTATTTATCTTTTGAAATTAAATTTAATAAATTCCAAGAAATAAATAGAAATTTTAAATTAATATCTAGCATATTATTTTACATGTGTCACTGTCCATTTGCTTAAATTAATATGTCTACAAATGCCCCATCTTTAAGGCTTGACGAAACATGTGTATTATTCATGAAATAGGCAAGACTTGAAGCATTTGAGAACTTTTTTCTCTTTTTCTCTCCATTTTTTTGAATATGTCTACCACAATAAATCCTCCAAGCATTCTTTAAGCTATAGAGCCCTTCTATAAACATGTTGCACACTGTCGTCAAGAACTATATACAACACCCCACTCCGGGTAAGCCCTAAGCTGAGATATTACACCGAGATCCTTAACAAACAATAGGCCCAAAAATTTCAAAATTAACTTATCAAAAGCAGTAGAAATTTCAAATTTAACTAACTTGACAACCCATATAGCATATACCATGATTCAAGTCTTACACAACATTAGTCATAACATATATAATGTCTCTAACTGAGGCTAACATTCAAAAGAACTCATCTACACATATAAGCACATATTCTATTACAAAAGTATTTCTCCAACCCAACTCAGGAATCCAAAGACTTAGTTAGGGATACATTTAATAGTGAACAGCAGGGGTCTATCAAAAGGACATCTCAAGAAATCATAATGGAATCATTAAAACATGAACGATCAAGATACAAGTACTAACAAGTTTAGCAAATAGGAACCTCTCCTGCCTTATTACTCCAAGAACATATTTCAAACAATCAAGAGATAAGTACGATCAAGCAAATCGAAATAGCATATGCATTTCAATAAATTCAGATAAGACATGCATATTAGATTCACTTTATACTAGTTAAACAAATACTTTTACAAAAGCCTGACAGTTTAGTGCATGGTTGTGCACATACAGACCGTACATCACACAGTGATGCCCAAGGGGAAATCCCTAGCGCACCGCCTGATACCTAGGGAAAGTCCCTAGCGTATCTTTGATACCTAGGGGGACATCCCTAGCACAACGTCGATACTACGAGGGAGATCCCTAGCATACCGTTGATACCCATGGGGAAATCCCTAGCATACCAGTCAGGCCCTTGGCTAATCAATTCTTCATTCAATTAACAAGTACCAATAACAGTTACGCAAATGCCCAGGGTGAAATCCCTAACGCACCGCTGATACGCAGGGGGAAATCCCTAGAGTATCCTTGATACCAGATATAACAAGTAAGCTAGCGAGGCAACAGATAACAATACAGAAATGCTAACATGATGAATAAGCCAACATGGCCATATAATGATGTACTAACAAGCAAGTATGTCGACAAGGTAACAAATAACGATACAGATCGATACGAATAACAAGTACTAATCAAGAACAAGTATGATACAGATAACAATCCAAGGTCATAGGAGCCAGAACAAACAAGTACGAACTCATAGCAGCGTATAACAAGAAACAACCCTCATAGGGGTACATATGTCAATTAACAGATAACAATTGATCTCATAATGTAGAATGATTCTAATAACAAGACAAGTACTCAAGCAAGTACGATTTCAACAATCAAAAGCAAGTACATTACACAATCAAGTTGAACCTTCACAAGGGTCATTCCACAAGAATAGATAGGTATAGTCAATGCCAGGTTGGCAGACCCTCACTTCCGTAACTTCAGAAAGTGCAACTTCAGTCAGCTGTCTACCAGTCTTTAGGACCCACTTCCTTATTACCTAACCAAAAGTGTATATTCACATTCAATTCTTTATTCAACTTTACTAACCCTTAATAATTATAATTACACCATTAGCGATCTAAAATCACTAATTTCTCAATTAATACAGTAGTTGTGGTGCGATTGGTACAAAAGTGATAATTAAGCCTCTATCACAAAAATAGTTGCAGGGTTCATATCGGTTCCAATAAAAGAATGTAATCCAGTCCTTAATTACATATTATACCGCATGACATTATCCCAAATCAATAATAATATTTCAATTATCTTAATTAACCCAATTATTGCCACTTAAGTCCCAAA